>JAXIUT010018766.1:0-19328 GCA_035586675.1 Eurytoma californica | reverse complement strand
TTTCACTTTTAATAATAAATAAAATACTTATGCCGATAATGCAGATTCCTACAAGAGGGTTTCACATCCCCTTAATATTTTAGTATAACTACATTTTGCATTTTTTAAATTAAAAATAGCGATTTTCCAGAAATAAAAATCCAGCAAATCCGATGAATCCCCCGTGCAACAAGAAAAATCCCTAATTATGATATTAGCATTAGCTCGCTCGGGATCCGACAAGGTGTTTCCATGTAAACTCCTCTCGGCTTTATCTAAGTACAGCGTCGGCGCGTCTCGGCGGAGTCCATTATCGGTCGTCTTATCGCCGGGCCGCCCGAGTGTGTGCACTTCACATCATCGACGGCGCGTAAAAGTGCCAAATCTCGATAAGGCGATGGAAAAACAAGAGGAGGCTGTGCTTCGCCCCCTTTCAATTTCGCGCGGCGCCCCGCCCCCCCCCCTGTACACCCGGCGCCGTGCAAAAAATAAAGAGCGCGAAAAAGGTCGAAATAAGAGGCGGCAAATATTGACAGCGACGGAACTCGAATCTCCGCGAATCCCGGTCCCCCCGATCCCGGGAATCCCTAAACAAACGAGCGACGCGCAGGAGAGCCGGAGGGGTCGAGGCAGCCGCGTGGGGCCTAACAAGTACGAGAAACATAAATGGAAAGCGGGAGGGGGGGTTTGTGCAGGTTCGAGTTCGGCCGGAGATACATTCGATGCGTCGCGGAGATAGAGAGGAGATTGTCGCCGGGAAGTTCGCGTCGTGGGAAGGGGGCAGAGAAATCGGCGACGGTCGATGTGTGCGCTCGCACGGCGCCGAGCGCAAATAATCGTCCAATTTATTATTCAGACGTCGAATGCTTATGGGTATGACAGATCGCATCGCGCCCCGGCGTATAAGCCCGCAGCTCCTCTCTCTCTTTCTCTTCCTCGCCGATGTGAGTATGCAAATATCGGAGTGAGCTTAAGTAAGCCAGATGTAATTTCATTGAGGTGAAATCGATCGGCAAATCTAAGATCAAATCTTGTTTATGCCCCGATTCCCTTTTAAATGTAATCTGCGTTATTCCATAAATAATAGAGATATATTACCTTGGCAGATTAAACGATACGGAATAACAGATGGTTTCATGCGATGCGGATACATTCGGTACAGTTTGATACGACAATATTGTTGGACTGAGAGAAAGGAAAACTAACGGTTGATGAATCGTATTAATTGACTACCCTGATGGAAATCATCCAGGTTTCTCCCCTCGGTGAAAAGATTTTTCGGATATTTAATGGCTATTTTGTAAATTGGTCGTTAATATTGTCAAAAAAATCTTTACACTGATGAGAAGAAAACTGGATTATTTATAGTAGGGAGTTAATAAATATGATTAATATAAATTTTAATGGGGGTAACTTAAATTTGTTTTTCTTAATTCTTTTTAATATTACTGCTATATAAGTTCATTAGAAGAACAATACATGCGGAATGATTCGCTTCGATTTTTTCATTAAAATTACCTCCACTTCTTTAAAAAGATTATTATGAGTAATTGCCCAAATGTTGAGTCTTACCTATCAACACTTAAATAATTACTCATTTTGATATCATCATTAATCAATAATTAATCAAGAATTATTCATATTTATTGTATTCACAAACTAATTTTTTTGTCTCATTGTAACTGTATACGCATTTTAAAGCGTAATGACAAAAAGAAAATCGTCGGACGGAAAAAAAGGCCCGATTCATTCTGGAATGACACGCCAGGAGGAATGGCTTAATTGCAAAGCGAAACTTTCGTCGAATCGCTCATTTTTTTTTTCTCCTGCGAGTTATAAATTTAAAATTCCCAGTATTCCAGCGCGATTCCCCGACGCGATTAAAGGCAAATTGATATCGCCGCAACTTCGGTCTCATTACCATTGCACTCGGAGCGCGAGGCGCAGCGGAGCGTCAGGAAGGAAGCCGCCCGACCTCATCCTCGCCCCTCAATATTCAACGGGCACGAGTTTGAAAAATAAAGAGATAAGCGCGTCTCGGCGAATGCGCGACTCGAGAGAGAGAGAGAGATGGAGAGAGGGGGAGAGAGAGAGAGACGGAGATAGAGAAGATAGCGCAGAGGCGACAGCGGGGAATCCGCCAAGGCCGGTCTTATTCTTCTTCCACCGGCGCGGAGCGTGTATAGTAGCTCTTCTCGAAACAAGACCGACTGTCGCCTCAAACCCGCGGCCTTCGCCGTCGCCGGGGCAAGACAGAGGCCTCCATTATGCGGCGCGCGCTCGAACGGATAAAGGAAACAATAACCGCACGGCGATAAAGGCGGTGAATGCGAGAGAGCGATACCTCGGGCTTCCTCCTTCTTTATGCGCTGCTCTACCTACGCTCGCCTCGCTTCCTCCTTCTTCTTCCTCGGTTTTTTTTCCCTCGACTTTCTCTTTCCCTCGGCGGCGTCGAAATGTTATCGCTTCGAGTACGCCAAATTCGCGGCCGGACACTCGCAAGGAGACGATCAGGTTTGCGGGTTTTGGATTTTGTCCAAATTCTGTAATAAATTATTCTTTGGGGCGATCCTCTCTTAATGTAATAAACACGTCGCGTGTCGAAAAATTTGTGAATGGAGCTTAGTAACAAAAATTGGAGAGCATGTGTCTTGGGATTTTTTTAAGGGATACTATAGTAATGAAAATATCAGACTTTTTAAATACATCTAGAGGAAATATGCACTTACTGAAATGTTAATTTCTCTGGAACTAAAAGTCGTACATGAACTCATAAATATGAAAGTAATGTAGAATTCTAGTAGATTATACAATCTTTATTGGATCAAAAATGATATAAATGAAAATTACTAACTAGATTTGACATGAAATATTTGTACAAAATTTCTTCAGTTCTTTTAATGATACGTAATTTTCGATCCACTAAAAGATTTTACATAAGTCTCAAATTATAGTTTATGTATACTACTTTATTTTCATTTTTTATGCGTACTTTTTAGCTCTGCAGAGAGATTAACATTTTCGCAAGTGCATATTTCCTCTACATTTTCACAAAGTCTCCTATTTTCGTTACTAGATCCCATTCAAGAAAATCCCAAGATACGTGTCCATAATTTCGGACTAAAAAATCATTCTTCAAGGCTTGGGCGAAATCATCTCATCGGGTCATCTCCTCGTCGTCTGGGAATTTACGTTCCAGCTAAGAGACGCTCCACGGGCATCGCCGAGTCTGTCGCGCGTGCAAACACTTTTTCATCCGCGTAGGAGTGACACTCCGTGTTTGCTTTTCATTCCGGGGGCGACGGGCGAGCCTCGCGGTTAATAGACGACAACGGCGATAAAACGCCGCGAGGACTCGATCGCGGCGCGCCATCAATCGCGAATATAAGTGCCCCGGCACATTGTGCGGATCGTCGGAAACTAGAAAAACGTGTCTTTCGAGTTCTATAATAGCTCTATTAATTCCTTCTTTTCCGCGGCGACTCCGTCGGCTCGTGGATCCGAGAAAATAAATTCTCCTCTCCCGGCGTGGCATTCGAAATCCAAAAGGCATCAAAATTTCATTCGCCGCTTGAAATCGGCTGGAAACATCGAATAAAATCGCGCGCAAAAACAAGTCTATCCCGAAGCCGGGAGGCGCGGAGGAGAGAAGCCGGGAGAGCGAGAGAGAGAGCGGTAAGTGCTCTCGCGCCGCGTAAAAACAAAGAAGGATCCGCGCTAGAGAGCTCGCGGGAGCGAGAGGGAGGAAGTCCGCGCGACGGAGAGAGAGAGAGAGACAAAGGGAGCGAAGGAGAGAGGAGCGGACGAGTCGTAAGTAAAGGAGGCGAAGCGAGGGAGAGAAAGAGGGAACTCGTTCCTCGGGATCAAGGGCTGCCAACTGCCAAGCCGGGGCACGGGTATTACGCTCGTTACTCCTCGCCGCCTCCCCCTCCCCCCCCCCCCCACCGGCGGCGCTCCTCGCCCGAGAGATGGAATGCCGTCGAGACAAGCTCGAGAGCCTCGTTGCTGTGTGGCTTGCTCAGCTTCACTCATCCGTTGCTCTTTCTCTCCTCCTTCCTTTTTTCTCTCTTATTATTCCTCGCGTCCGTCTCTTAACTTCCATCTTTCGCTGCTTGCTTTTTGCCCGCGCGCGCGTGTGTGTGTGCGCGCGAGGCGATTCGCTCCGATGACGTCTCTCCTCGTGTATACGTGTATATATGTACGCTGCAAAAAGGAAGGGAGGCGACGTCGATCGTTGCTCGCGCGCGTTTTATTTTTAGTCCCATATATCGGACGTTCATCGAGGGGAGAGAGAGAGAGGGCGAGCTTGATTGGACGTTTTCCCTGGCTTTGAAATTATCCGACGAGATGAGCGCGGCTCCTCCGGGGGATCTCCCCCGAGAGCGCCGATCGCGAGGCCGATTTTTCCTATCGGCTCGAGTTATGATGTTTCGTGGCTATTTATAAAAGGAGCTCCGAGGCGAGCTCGGCGCGTAAATATGAATTAACTTGGAATTGATATCGTCGGGGTAATTGAAAAAAAAAATATGTATGTATACACACACCGAGTTTAAATAAAGTAATTTCTTGATAAGCATGTGCGATTGCTCGACGCTTGTGTGTGTACAGGAAAATTAATGAACTTGGTAAATGTGAATAAGTGAAATTCATCGCGTGCACTTATTTAGTGTTAAAAGTCGTCTAATTTTCGAACAAGTGAACGACTACTTACAACACAGAAATAAATGCATATTCAGCGATTTTTACGTGAATTTCATTTATTCTTGTTTAAAAAAAAGAAAATAATAAATTTAATATTGATATCGAAGATTTGCTGTGATCTTGACGTTGATTAGTAAACTTTGGAACTGTGCGTTTTTTTTTTGTTCAGAAACACGACTCAGTGATTTTTCAAGTATCTCAGGTTATTCAAAGAAAATAAACTCGGCGAATCAAAATTACACGGGTATTGTAATGGTTACATAAATCGCTCCAGCGTGAAGGTATACGACTCGTGGTCGTGATGCACGAGCGTACATGATTTCATAACTAGCTGAATAATTACTCACTTATCCTCTAACACTGGACTATTACAGATCAGTCAAGGCTCACTAAAATTGATTCGAACATTCGGTTTGATACCAACGCCGATCATTCATACTTTCAAAAATTCACTCTTACAGTGTAGAAGAGTGAAAAATTCAAAAAATCACTCCATGGGAGTGAAAAGTCACTCTTTTTCAGAAGAAACTCAGTCACTTGAAGCTCGATTAGCTGAGTTATCACTCGCTTCGATTGGTTTTTCACTCTTCCACAATTTGAGAGCAATATTCAATTACTTCTCATAATGTAGAAGAACGAAAAAGTTCTACTCGAGTGAAAAATCCTTCTTTTCCATAAAAAACTGACCCTGTTAAGTTTCATTGGCTCAATTTTCATTCGAATCGTGATTTTCCACTCTTTCACACTTTGAGGGACATAAATTCGCATTCAAGACGCGTCGTGCAGTCGCACAAGTATCGAGCCGCCTTTAACGAATCGAAAAAAAAGGAGCCGAATGCAGATCGTTACCGTTTAAAAGAAGAAAAATCGCACTTTCGAAATCAAACGCTAATGAAGAGTCAAAGCTCGCCGCGCGACTTTCCGCGGTCTCTCTTTCCCAACCGCGCGGCGAAGTGAGAGATCTTTGAAGGCGAGCCTTCTGCGCGCGAACGGAGAAGAAGAAGGAGAAGAAAAAAAAAGGAGGAAGGCCCGCGGACCTATCTGATTCACGTGCGCACTTTCTCTTTTTCAACGAGCTACTCGGCTCGCCTCGCCTCGGAGGAGGTCAAATCACGGCGGCGGCGCATGCGCTCGAGCGTTGCATTCGACAAATCGCATGCACTTTTTGCCAAATTAAATTCCAGCCGGAGCTAAAAGCCTTCCAGCTTGTTTGCGGATTAATTAGTTTTAGCCGTGGATAAGGCGCTTTTAAAATTTCGTCGTAAAAGCGAGTTTTTACGCTCGCTAGTTTTTTCGATGGAATCTAAATTTTTTTTTAAATAAGTTAAAACGGGAAGGGGTACTAAGTTTTCTTTTTAAACTTTTTATCGTCATATCAAAATTCCGTCTATTACAGAGCTATAAAATTTGCTCTGTGTGTGAAATCTTCAAATTATTATTAAGATATTTTTGCAGAAAAAGGAAATTGATTACCTTAATTATTTCCATTTTAAAAATGACTACAAATGTAACCTAATAAAACAGAGATTTTTTTACTAAAATCTTGAGATAAGTCCTTTTTTGAAATATTAGTTACATGTACGCAACACGGCTGATTAAAGGATTAACAATTTGATGAAACTCCATTTTTATTTAATCTTTATGTTAACACAAAATGTGTCATGAATATATTTACGATTTATGAAGGATGTATTATGCATATGCAGTGGTGCACTTGAACTACAAACGTGAAAATCAGCGAAATTAAAATTCAGCAAAACGTTATTTTCAAACCGCGCGAGTGCGTCAGCGCAATAAAAGATTCCGAGCGAAGTGAGCCACTCGAGGGCGTTTGAAATAAAAAAAAAAAAAAAGCGCGCTGCCAGAAAAATGCCGGCGAACCAATGAAAACGGCGCGTACGGTAATACGCGCACTTAGCATGCTAATTGCGGTTGAAAAAGCCGCATCGTAAATTAGTCGTTCGAGCGAAGAAGAAAAAGCAAGCGACGACAACAGCGGCAATAACGAGAACAATGATGAAGGTCGGAGAGAAAGAGGGAATCGCGGACGCCGCGCTGTTTTGCTTAAATGTAGATTAATAATACGCACTTGGATGGAAAATATTTTCGAAAAAAATTCTTTTTTGTAAGTGTAGTATAAAAATGTTATTTACATTTGCACCTCTATTTAAAATTCTGATTATAAATATTTGCGTTATTGTAACTTGTGCACAAGATAAAGTGCACACTTGTGCAGTGTTATCGAATTAAACTTTGAAATTTAAGGTCGAAATTTATTTATTTAAACAATAATATAAACAGAAGAAATTCTGAACATATGTCAAATGTATTATATCAATTAGTATCGACTGTCACATCTGTGCGATCCATTATAATACCTCAACTATATCGACTAAATATGAATTGAAATTAAAACAGTAGGCCTTTATTCCGATACTATCTCGGCCGGATCATTAGCAAGGCCTCAAATGAAACTTAAAAATAGACATATCGCAATAAAGCGACTCGTTTCCATAATTCGTCATCTCCGATTGGTGTAACAAAAAGGCGCGCATTAGACCGAGCCGCCGGCGGCCGTTACAACAAAAAACGGAGACGTGTGCGCGGCGCGCGCGTGCTAGATGGATCGCGTCGATAAGGAACGGCGAGGATCGGAGAGCGAGAAAAGTAAGGCCCGCGCGTTAAAAGCGGGGAGGGCGGCGACGTCTCTCGAGCGGCTCGGCCCACGTCGGATACCCCGGTAGATTGGGGCGCCGATAAGCCCCCGTAGCCGGGGGCGTAATTAACGCGCGTTAGCCCGACTCGCGCGGGAACAAAACGTTACGCGATGCGATACGATACCTCCTTACTTTTTTGCTCCTTCGTTCCTTTTTTTTATTTTGAAAAGTCACCTTTTTCCGCTCTTTGTCGGCGAGTTTTCACACTGGAGGGGGCGGCCGTAATGGAGGTGGCCCTATAATTTCGTGATCCCGCGCCGATACATAGAAGCTCGATGTAAATGGAGGCACTGAAAGCGTCAACGGTAACAGCTATGTTGCCCGGCATGACAGTTTAAAAGGGTGGCGGGGGAGAGGGGGATATCGGCTTTGAAGTTTTCCTGCGGGATCATTGTTTTACAAACGATGACTCGGTGTTTGCGATACACAAAAGATCTAAATGGACGCCAATGATAAAACCTATCCTTCGCGCATAATGCTGTGTAAAATCAATTTAAAATTGTACCTCTGCCATTGAGGCTGTCAATTATCAAGCTTTCTACCGACGTAATTGTATTATATCTTCACGCCTGACGTGTAATTTGTACACCTCGCGATACAAAAATACTCGCGACTTACGATATTCGAAAACACAGTGATAATAAAAAAAAAACGTTTTAGTTAATCTTCTTAAAAAAAAAGAAGAGGAAAAAACGTTTTTAAATTAAACGCCACGGCATCGTACCACCACTTGAATTTCGAGTAATATCAAAGCCCCGGCAGAAGCGCCGCGCCGTTCTTGAAACGTCCTACGGAGGCATTAAAAGCGCTCCTCTCGCGCTAATTCACCTACACAAATAAACGAGTCGGCATCGCGCGCAAAAAAGAACCGGAGCAAGAAAATGAGCGCGCGCGTCTCGCAAGGTTGCCAGACCTGCGCGCCGCTCCTCGCCTGCGCCGCGCACCTCTACACGGTCCTTCCCTTTTTGCGCGCCCTACCCACTCCCTTTTTTCGCTCTCTCTCTCTCCTTTCGCTCCCTCGCCCTTCGTTCTTTTTGCGCGCTCTCTCTCTCTCTCTCCGCCGTTCGCGCGCGAAACGATCGGCCGTCTCTGGAATTTAAAACACCGCCTCTTTGGCGCCTTTTTTGCCTCGCTCGCCGCTCGCTGCGTTTGTCATTATTGATGAGTCGTTCCCATCGCGCTGCCGCCTTTTTCTTTTTTTTTTTTGTTTTATTTGGCCCCTCTCGAATAGCGCTTAATTCACGCTCAATTTTCGCGGGCGAAATTAAAGAGGGAGTTTTGATATTTTTCTTTTGTCGCCCGGGCGGGAGAAATTTTGCGGGCGCGGATTAATCACAGGCGCGGACGCGACGCCGTTGACGAGGCCATCGGCGCGCGATAATTGGTAATTACAGTTTGTCAAGCCGAGCGAAGGGCTTTGCTTGTGTGCGTCGCACTGCACTTCATTGTTAAGCGCAACAATTGTTAGTAAACCAGCGCGGCGTGTTTTTTTTTTCTTGCACGTAATAGTCGCAAAAGTAAATTTTTCTCTGAATATTTTTTTAAATTTACTTGTTTTTATACTAATTGTCATCGTTAATAAGTTCTGATCAGACATTTTTACTGATTAGAGCAGTCTACATCTATTTATTATTGATGTGCGTTTTATTTTTAAATTACTTATTTTGTTATATTTGTATTTTTTGTTCTTATATATCTCATTCTAGCCAGGAATTGGATCGTATATAGCTCTAATAAAGTGTTAATACTACTACTACTACTACTACTACTACTACTACTACTAATAATAATAATAATAATAATAATAATAGTAATAATAATAATAAATTCACGGTAAATAATCTGCATTAATAATTGTATTAATAATCTATCTATTAGTAATTGGCTAGAGAAAGGACACAAGGAGATCATCACCATCATTGATTCGGACATCATTAGTGGATTTTAAAATGCGAATATATTTCCAAGAAACACTATAAACTAGTCGCAACACTAATCGGTCCGTATAATCTCCCCCTTATAAATCACTGGCTCAATATAAAAAGGCGGCGTGTTTGCAGCAATAAAAACTTGTAATCCCTCCTGTTTGCTCCTAATTTCTGATTGTTAAAAACAAATTTTCGTACTTTTACGAGTTCGATGTTTAAAAAAAAAAAAAAGAATAACGAGCAAT
The DNA here is from genome assembly GCA_035586675.1 of Eurytoma californica. NCBI lineage: Eukaryota > Metazoa > Arthropoda > Insecta > Hymenoptera > Eurytomidae > Eurytoma > Eurytoma californica. The sequence goes on along the minus strand of JAXIUT010018766.1, from coordinate 9,758 downwards.
TAAAAAAACGACGTTTCGTCGTTGCAAATTATATTCCGCGAGAAAAAAAAAGGAGGAAACGGGAGGAAGCGTCCGTGGGAGGATGGATCGATAGTTATCTTTTCGCCCGAGAGAAACCAGGCGGCAATAAATTCACATTATGTTTTAGAAATTCTGAAGAACACTAAACGCTAGCCCGTAAATCAGCCTACACATCAACTCCTTATAAATTTAACTGCTGCGCCGCGGGAGGAACTTAAGACAATATTAATTCCAGCTGCGGTCTTCATTCCTTACGTAGGCCATTGAATGATTCACGTAGCACGCACGAAGCGTCTATAAAAAAAATCTAACCAGAGCTCATTGAAAATTTTATTTTTTTTATTTTTTTTTTCTACAACGAGAAAAAAGTTTTCGTAACACTTTAACCGCATTTGCATTTCGAGCAGTCATCTCGGAACGAGGAAAATGAAACCCGCGGCTAAACGCTGTACACACGACGAAAAGAAAAAAAAACGACGCGGAAGAATGAGAAACGAGGCACTAATAACCGTCCCAGAAGCCGGCGAAATCCGTCGACTAGAAAAAAAAAGGAAGAAATTCCGCACGCCACTCGGCATAAATCAGTCGATCCATCAAGCCTCCCACAAACGTAACGCCCATAGAGAGGGTCGGTAGCAGCCGACTAGACCCCGCACACGCGCCGCGGCCAGCTCATTCTCTCCCCGGCGCGCGCATTTCTAAAACAATAAACATTTCAACTGTATAATTTCCGGCGGGGCTACCGGTCTTGCCAGCGTGTCCCGCCGGCGATTAGTTATACCCGGGAGCGCGAGTGGGACGGGGATAGAGAGAGAGAGAAACGCGCGCGGCGCCGGAGCGAAACGTCGACGTCTGCGCGATTCTATCGGGCGTAGATACGCACGGGGCCCCCGCGTCCGCATTACCATATTATCGCGCCCCGCGCGAGGGACCCACGTGAACACGGCGCTTTCCGCGTTTCGGCGACGGTCGCGTGTCGCTCTGTACGCTCGAGCGGACGGACGAAAGGACGGGGCTCGAAATTTTTCGACGGGATCGAGGTAACAAAAGGAGCGGCCCCGGGACGGTTTAATGAATGCCGGGACGAGCTAAATATAAAGCGGCTTGCGTACGTCTTCGTTTATTTTATTCGTGCCTTCATTATTCATGAGGTTTTTGTGCGTTCGAAATGTAAGTTAACTACCGCGGGTACGCAAACTAACCGGAAATTTAATTTAGCGTTTATAGCTGGATAGGACAAAGAATTATCTGTATCTTAATTAAATTTCCTGACGTGCCGTTTAATCCTTTCGGTCGTGAATTATGGCTTTTTGCGAAATTTCTTTGTGCGTGGAAATGTTTGACGAGTTTCTTTTAATGAATAAGAAAAAAAGTTTCTTTTAAAAAATACACTTTCGACTTTTACCCTGAGAATTGTATGGTAGAATAATTTTTAAAAGTTGGGACAGCAGCTTTCAAATATAAAAAAATTGTACTGTAATTATTGGAAAAACTGCAGATTTTAGTAAAATTACCGTAATTATGACAGATTGTACTGTAAAAACTAAAATTTTTACAATAATTTCAATGAAAAAGATTATTTTATTATTAAATTAAAAAAATGAAATCGAAAATTAAGTTAGAGGAAGATACGTGTCAATCTATTGGCAGCGGTTTTTTTAAATGTAATAAACTGTAATAAACTTTCCTATATTATTATTATTATATCAGATCAGTAAAAATTAAAAATTTTAACTTCCATTGATTCAATATAAACATGGTTTAATGGAAAAGTATATTAATTAAAAATGATTTTGAACTAAATCAGTGATATTTAACGGTGTCACAATTAATGACAATTTCAAAAAGCATCATATACTCAAATTTTATTATTTTTTAAAACTAATTATTATAATGTACTTTTTATTACTACTAGATCAGGCGCGCGCTTCGCCCGCGGATATTCATTTTTGTAGGTTAATGTCAAATGAACAATAATAAATTAAAATAAAAGACAACCACCAATCCACCAATCACAACGCGAGAAATACTAACTACAATGAAAAGGCCATGGATATTTTATAAAAGGATTGTAAATAAAAGATCTATCCTACTAATGTACGTCGGCATTCAGAATCGAATGTTCAAATAATTACAAAATCATTTTTTCCGTACCCATTTTAGCAGACTACTTTGTTCTATAAACAGAACAGATCCCTGTAACATGACAAAGCGATCGTTTCAATTTTTATTGGCAAGGTACAACAAAAAAGGAATAGCTGCATATTACCAAACGACAAAGGAATTCATCGCGAACAACAAAAAAATGAAAATTCCCGAAATTACATTTTAAGCCCGACGATAATCAATAAACGCAGCTAATAATTTCCACGCGGAAGCGCCGGTGTACGTTAACGCGCGCGCGGGGGCGTTTATACGGCGCGGCCGGTGTTGTCGTCGTCACTTTCGCCCAAACGCGCGTATAATGCCCCCGACCCCCGCGCCCCCTTCTCCAATCGGGGGTGGCCTCGCGCGCGCGCGAATTGAAACGCTCGCTCGTATCGCTCGCGGCGTCACCGGCCGTTTTCCATTAATTTCATTGCGCGCACCCCTCCCCCTCCCCCCTGCCCTTCCGATTTTCGCCGATAGTGCAACGCGGCCGATTGTCATGTAAATGCGATATCAATTTTACGCATTGTCCGGAGGTTTTGCACGTCGGCTTTTATTTATCGCCCGGGAGATCGGCCGTCCGCGCCTTTTCGCGCGTAATTTTGCACTCCGTTAAATGCGTCGCGTTCGTTTATTTTATCTTTTATTTTTTATTCTCTTTGTCCATCGTTTTTTCGTCGCGCGCGCGCGCGAATTCAAATGAGCTTTAGGCGCGCTACCGTCTCGAGCCTTCGAGTGTTTGCGAAGCTTTCAGGGTATAGTGTTTTTGCGAACGCGGCGAGGATCGCCGGGGAGTTTGCACGATCATCGAGACGCGACGAAATTTTAAGAAAAGGTTTTTAACGTGAATTTGCAAATGTTTTCCTTTGTTTTGTAAGAAATCGTGGACGGTACGGCAGTATGCTTTTACCGAGTCATTTTACTTTGGCTCCCTGTGAGCGCTCTGCCAATAGCTTTGTTTAATGCGACCCTCTTATATGCGAGACTCTTTTTTTTGCTTTGCTATAGAGATTTTAAAAGGGCGTAGGAATTTTGCTTCCTAAAATGACCTTTTTAAATTCCTGAGTAAAACTGTATGAATCTATGAATTTCCTGCTGTGAAAATGGTCATAGCTTTTTTTAATTAAGAGAGAGGCTGGTCACTTAGATCTTAAAATATTGGAGACTGCATAATATACATTGTACACTAATTTTATAAAAAAACGAGAAAAAAATATTTTTCTTTCTTGAAATAATGCATTGAATTTCCCGCGTAAAATTATAATCAATTTCATGCTGATTGACAAGATGACCTAACGAGTCCGTTTAATCAGCGAGATAAGTGAGTACTTATTTTATAAGTGAGATTTCACCCATAATAAGTGCAAATTTTCCACTTAATGTATTTTTACCTGGAAGACTTTTAACGTAAAATAAATATTTATTCGCATATTTAAGTGTAGTTTCACTTATTCATCCTTTTGAAATGACTTTTTTGAAATTCTCACGCAAAACTACATCAGTCAATGAGTTTTGTGTAGATAAGGTGGCGCTAGGACTTTTTTAACGCAGGAAATACGCAGCATATTTAAAGCCAATGATCCTGCAGCATGTACTCACCGATGATTGAAAAGCGCAGTCGTCGACGGATGAAAAAAAAAACGATTTAATCAAGCCAACTCACCTGAAACAAAAACAAAAAACTCATTAATATTTGCCTTCTGTTTGCATGAATAATAAATTCTAATAGTCGCGTCCGTCGCCGCGATGCTAAACAAACTGCCGTCAGCGCCGAAGGTCCCTCATCGCCTCTTGTCACTCTGCGCAGTATGACCGACGCGCTCGTAAAAATCGCTTCGTAAGGGGGACCCGCTTTTCCGCGAAGCGAGATAAAAAAAAAGGCTGCGAACGAGGAATCTCACCTCGTTGCTCGATTGCGGATCAATTAATATTAATAACCCGGCCTTTTTAAAGACTCACTCGTCGCCGCGCGAGCCCGATGAATAATTCATCGGCGATTTTCACCTCGAGTCCCGGCGCGGCTCCTCGAGGCCGCGCTGCGGTCAGAAAAATCGCCCCGCCGAACCGCGCGCCCTCGGCTCGCTCTCCGCGTGTAAACGAGCGGCCCGGTCGAATCGAGCGGCGGCTTAATCCGCGGCGCCGGTTAGTCACGAAGAATTTCATTACGGGCATTTCACGCTCGGCGCTCTGGCCGAGAGACGCGCAAAAAGCGCCCCATTGTTCGGCGATCGACGCCCGAGTTAACTTCGGCCGGTGGACCCCTTTTTCTGAGCGCCTATTCCCGCGGAAGAACGCCGCGACGAGTACACGGCAGCTATATATATTTTCGTTACTTTGTGCCTGTAAATTGGAATTTTGCGCGATTTTCCACTTGATCTATGTAATTGATTTCTACGGCGAATTGGAAATTCTTAATTTTTGAAATTTTAGATGGAGTACCTTTTTTATTGTACACGAATAATAGAAATTTTAATAGCTGCAAGAACAATACCCTCATAATCTTCCAAATGAAAAACCACTCGAAACGAGTGATAACACAGCCAATCGAGTTTCGAATGGCTGTATTTTTTCTGAAAAAGAGTGATTTTTTTAATTTTTCACTCTTCTACATTATCAGAGTACTGATTGATTCATTAAGAATGTTTATATACCTAAAAATTAGAAATTAATTAAAAATTCCATTAAAACCCAAAACTGTGGTACTAAATAAATTCCCTTCCCTAAAGAAAGAATTCCAAATGTGCGTCTGTCTGTACTCGTCTGGTTCTACTGCCCATATTTAAATAAAGCGTATTAAAACAGTTCTATTTCAAAAATGTGCCCTTCGTATAAGAGAGTAATCAACTTTCTTTAATTAAATTTCTTTTTTATCTCGTCATCTGTACTAACTAGAATTATTACGTTCATCAAAATTTTCATTTTAAATCCTGCTCACATTTTTATCGAATAGACGCAGCAAATTTTCACAATACTTGATTGATTCAATATTTCAATTTTCATTTTTCGATTTTTAGACGTTTTTAGCAAACAAAATGGTAAGTGTACATACATTATGAGGTTAAACAGCTTTTTAGCACTTCAAAAAGAAACAAAGGAAAAAAAATTACACGGCCCGCAGCATAGTTAGCGCAAGAATGATACGTAAAGATTTAATAGGAATTACGGGGGGCGATAAGCATCTCTAATTGAATTTCTGATTTGCCCTTATACACGGAGATAAGTGATTTAAAATTCGAGCGGTGTACTATAGATGTGTTAACGATTGAGAAAGATATTGTCTCACTTCGTTATTTTCTCACTCGGCGTTACACATCCTGCCATTGCATGACCGAGGGCAACAAACAGCCGAATGATTCATCAACATCGGTCGTGGCGCATTTCGTCACGTTACACCCCGGATAAAACGGCAATTCATCATTCTATTTTCGAAAACGCAAAATTGCGCAGTCAACGGCTTCCCTGGCCGAGCAACTTGACCGCCCGACTCCAGTGGGGACTCGCCTTTTTCCCGCAATCGACGCGCGGGCCTCGTGGACAATTAAAGACGATAGCGTCTGCGCTGAAAATCTCATTACCGTCCCCGGCGCTCGCCAAATAAAAGCCCGCGGCGCGGGCACAAAAGCGACTCGCTAAAACGCCTAACGGGCTTCCACCTCGGACGGAGATGCCGGCGCGCGTCTCGGTACGTAAGTCATTAGGCATTCTCCGCGCTCTGCCCGGCGACAAAAGCCTCCGACGTTAAAAGCAAAAGCCCCGCGGAATTTCCAGCGTCGCGGTAAAAATCGCGTAACGGGACGTCCTCTCCCCCTCTCTCTCTCTCTCTCTCGGATGTCCTTATATCCCGCGACGCGGGTACACTTCGCGGGTAATGGCTTGTAAAACGAGCGACGCATCCAATTCGGCGCGCGGCTGCGGATGCCGCGGGTAACGTCGCGAGACAAAAGACGCGACAAAAAGGGAAGACGGCGGGATTCCTTTCGAGTTTCGTTTACGCGGGGCCATCAAGAATTTTTATGCGCCCGGATCATCCCCGGCAACGACGAATATCGCGAGCTTTAAAAGTTTAAGATCGAGTGCGGCGCTATACTTTTAAAAAATATCGCCGGGCGTTTATCTTTAAGTTTATCGCTACCGCGGGTAAGTGGGATAGCGTTTTGTACTGTGTAGTAAAACTGGGGAAATTGTTAGGTGGATTCAATTTTAATAGTTTGTGGATTTAGGTTTTTTTTATTTACTATACGAACTGAAACTGATAATAAATTGGAAAAATGTATAATTTATGTGGGTTTATACACTCAATTTGAATTTTTTGGAATGATGAGGCGATTAGCTGTTTGAGTCATTGATTTTTGTCATCATCTAGTCTCCGTTAATTCGGTTCCGTTCAATTCGAGGAATATTTTCTTTGTCACTCGATGACTCAAAAAATCGATCGTTCAGAATCTCATCATTCCAGAAAATGTGTAATATTAAACTTTATTGTTTTACGATTTCTATAATCATTGATGTATACATAAAGAAGAGTAAAATGATAAAAGATACCAAAACATATTTAAATTTATTTTTACTGTCAAATAAATTTAATAGTCAAAAAATAAATACTGCTTTTAACGCGCATTTTTTATTTTCTTTCCAGTAGCTTATCCTGATTTATTCGAGAACAATGACGTGTTTCTTAGAAAACAAATAATTACACTTTATACTTCCCCAACATTAAAAAAAAATCAATTCATGAAATTTAATAGTATCAGCATAGCCCGCAATTTAAAAAAAGTTTAAGTTTCATTACGCATCGCTAATTTTCGGTAACCCCAATGTTTGCCCACATTTCCTGGAAGGCCATTTGAAATTCATTACACCGAATGAAAAGAGCCGGCGAGTAGACGGAAAACTACCGCGGAATACAAAAGGCCCCCGCGCGCGATCGTAAAAAGCAGCCGAAGTCCGAAACGGCGCGTTAAATCGTGCGCCGTGCAGCAGCGAAACAAGAAACGAAAAAAAAACCGCATCCACGTGGACCAGCGCACCAGGTGAAAGAGGCGACTATTCCGCGCGTAAACCTCCCCTGCGCGTCGCCGGCAATTGCGCTTTTTCGACTTTACGATTATACACCAGCTCGAGAGCGGCGGCGTGTACACCCGGCAGCTGGTGCATTCTGCGCGCCCCCCCTCTCCCCCCCTCCTCCGCACCCCGGCAGCCTCCTGGCCCAATCGCGATGTAATTATTACCGTTATGAGGGGAGTTCGACGATCCGCGTTATATAAAAGACCGGCCGTTATCGTCCGAGGAAGAGGAATCGTGCCGATCGATCGGCTCGATAGCGGTGTCCCCTCCCCCCGCCCCGCGCCGTTTTTATCGGCGCGCGCCGTTCATTAATTATGCCGCGCTTATTAACCGCGCTACCGGCGATGTTAATTAAGTGCTCCCGTTTATTGGCGGGGCATCGATCGCGGCGGCCGCGTCGATTCGATTTTTCCGCCCGGCGGGAAGAAGAGGGAGCGCGACCGGCGCCTATATACCACGGTGACGGGCGGTTTAGCGGTCGTCCGCCGGCGCAGCTGCTACGCGAGAGGTATATAAGACTCGTTGCGGGGAATATTAACTTATCACTCGCCGTCGCCTTAAAGAGGTTAGAGAAGATTTTCCGAGTTACTCTTATAATGTGAAAGATGAGGGAAAAATCGAAAATAATTCGATTTGAGAAGAGTGCCGAGTTTTTCTTAAATGGGTTGATGCTTTGGATTTTATTGGGTGGAAAATCTCTGAGATGAAATACACTCAAATCGTGCACTTTCGTCAAATCGTCGTGCGTCTTCTCTCATAAAAAAATACGAGGATAGGATGTTGTGAATCAGTTAAAGAAGTATTTTGGTTTGTTAAAATGGTTGCTTGTCGGTTGTATAGCACGAAAATTCATTGTATAAAACGCTTTGATAAGTTGATTAACTTATAAATTTCCTAATTACTCTAAAATAAATATTTTAAATAATTTCATTATTAAAAGGCATCAAATTCTGTTGTTTAGACTAATGTTTTAAGAAAAAATATGATCTAAAAATAAGTACTCTTTTTGTTAATTAAGTATATTTGAATTTTATTAAAAAAGTATAAAAGTAATTGAGCACACAAAGCTCGTTAAATTTAGCTAGTTCCAAATAAATAATAACGCGTAAAAAAACAAGTTATTGCAGCTAAGCATATAAACGTCGAATTAATATAAACACTGAATTAAATAAACTCAAGCCCAAGCAGATGCATTTATTCATCATTGTTGTCTTTCTCGGAATCCCCCGTCTGTCACGCGAAATTCAATTCCCACAAATATAACTTATACGCGCGAAACCGGCACGAAACGAGTAAAGCAGAAAAAAAACGAGCGTAACAAACGACGTGCCCTCGAATAATGGGATCATTACACTCGCGCAAAAAGTCGAGTGTGTATCCCCGACAGCCTCGCCGCACTCGAAAAACGAAACAAAAAAAAGGCAACGATCAGCTCGCAAAATGCTCCTTCGAACGAGAGCCCCTCTCTCCCTCGGCTCGATAAATAATATCGAGCAGCCGCGGGAGGGGAAAAAAAAGGGGGGAAGGAAGGAATCAGGCGCGGTCACCTTATTAGAGTTCACTCCTCGGCCTTGCCTGGCCGCGCGGCGGCAGAAATCGACGATCGTGGAAGGACGCGTTAAAAGTCGTTCTCCCGCCAAGGTTGCGTCCTCCCACGCGCTCGCACGCCCGATCGAGAAAAAAATCGCCGCAACGAGCGAGTACGCGCGCGCACGGCGACTCCGACGCTGGAGAAAAAAAATACTCGAGGCGGGCGGGGGGAGCGCGCGTACGCGAGGCGAAACAGAAGGAGGAAGACGAAGGGGGAGAGAGAGAGGAGAAAAAGGCGCGAACGCGTGTATGTAGCCGGGCTCGCTCGGCCCCCAAGGCTAACCGGCAGAACAATAAGTTTACCGTCGACCTCTATAAGTCATCCGTATTTATTTGCCGAAAGAGAGCGAGCGAGAGATCCTCGTCGCCTCCCTCTTTTTTCTTTTTCTTTTTCTTTAATACACCCGAGAGAGAGAGAGAGAGAGAGAGAGAGAGAGAGAAAGAGAAGAAAGAATAAAACCTCCGCGGCTCATTGTGAGAGTGTATTTATAAAGCGGAGCGAATTAACGAGCGAAAGGTGGTCCCGATAACGGGTCGAGTTTTGGTCGCGGATGTGTGCGCTGTACACGCGCAAATATATACACGCGGAGGAATTCGAGCATTGATTAACACGCCGAGCGCCGAGTGATTATGCCCGATATTAATCGTGGCAATTTTTCTCGGCTCGGGCACGAATTTATCCTTGATGAACCGAGTAAATTGGTTTCGATTAATTTTAAACACCCGGGAGAGAGAGAGAGAGAGAGGTCAGCCCCGCGGAGGAGAGGAGGCTCCTCTCGCCCAGCGACGCGCTTGACTCTTTTGCCAGAGGAGCGCCGATGCTTTTACGCGCGTAATTCGCTTGATTGAACGTAATTCCAGTTGCCGGGAGAAAACGCGCCTGGGACACGGCGAAGTGGAAGGAGCCCGGCCGTAGTGAAATTTTAATCGGCCTC
>JAXIUT010018756.1:0-11523 GCA_035586675.1 Eurytoma californica | reverse complement strand
CGCGGGAGCATTCAAACGACACCTTGCAAGTTGATGCAACTGCTCGTGGCATTGATAATCTTTGACGAAGAATTTTTTATAGATGCACTTTTTTAATTCTTATTCTTCTTTTTGTTGATGGGGAGATAGATCCCTTCGATCGCGAAGGCGCGAAGACACGAAATTAAGTTGAGTTTGATCGGAGACGTAAGATAATTGAGCAAATTGAAAGGAGGTTTCTCCTCGTTTTTTTTTTCCTCCGCTTTTCTAAGTGACGGTGACGCTGCGTCCGCGCCACTCAACTGTCAAGTCGCGATGCAAACTCAATAAAAGTGGACACGCCGCCGAGGATGTGAGGACAAATGACGCGGAAGTCGGAAGGCTGGGATTCTTTGGAGCAAATTGTGCACTTTCGTGCGGGCTGCCGCAGAAAATGTTAACTACAGTTAATTTGTGTACGGGCATTTTTCATTGGAGGATGAATAGAATTTGACGTTTAAGAAATTTCGAAGAAACTTTACTGCTTTAGGTAAAAATTGACATAAAATATGATTGTTCTTGTAACAAAGGAGTATATCACTTATAAAAATTGTTATGACTACTGTCTTGTGTGATACTTTAGATGCTGACATTAAATTTTTTTCACTTTATTCCATAAATTTGATTATTTATAGTTAATAAGGAACTTATTTTACAGATTTATGTAGAATGGATCTTTGAATAAAAAATTACATTTTTTTAAAAACTCAATTAAATGAGAAGAAGAGTATTAAAGAGATAAAAATTACTTTCTACAAAATTTAACAATCTTTATTTTTTAACTACCGTCCAAGTTTTAGCTAAAAATGACAGCCTTTTTACCGTAAAAATTTCCATTATCGCGTAATTTTATATTAAGTTTCAACGTAAATTTGACGAGAAAATTATTTCAGTGTATATTCTGTATATAGTAGAAATAAATAAGGTGTGCATAAAATAACCATTATATTTGCAGTATAACAAAAATGCAGTTAAACACAAATAATTTTCTGTGAATAATGTTATGATCATTGATTACAGTTTTGTACACAATGTCATAAAATATGTTAATTATTGTATAATCTCGATAAACAATTATTTTGACATTATGGCGATCTAGTTTTTTACTTAAATAGTAGAAAACCCATTCATAAAATATTAAAAGTAAATATTCACGTAATTATTTTCGATACACAATTTTTTAGACATTAAAAAACCACTATTATAGCTGATTGCGTGAAAAATGGAAAGTCCAATCTCAAAATATTCAAAATAAATATTCTTATCAACTCATTATCACCTACTCTTGACACTAATTTCGTAATTATACCCTGGTAGAAACGCTTAGCAGCGCTTAGGCAGCCGCTGGCTATCGTTACGTTTTTAGCCAGTCGCTACTAGCCAGTGGTAAGTAGGCGAAAAATTTCTACCAGGGTATCTATCAAATTCATGAATTACCACAAATCCTACAAATTTAAACTTAAAAAAAGTAACCCTCCTCATTTCTCCCTGTACAATCACACGCTATTACTACACCTAGCACTCTAGGATGCATCAGTGACGAAACCGCACAGACAATTCCCTCTCCGCGAGCGTCAACCCAAACGACCCCCCGCACCTCCTTAAAAAAAAAAAAAAAAAAAAAAAATAGCAAATCCCGCGAATCGTCGCGCAAACCACTCGAGACCCGAGTCACGTCTTGGGCACCGATCGGCCGGCTTTTCACAGCCGCATACGAGCGGGAGAGGGACGCGGCCGATTAGAGCGAACGAGCTCGCGCGCGCCACGAAAGTGAAGGTTCGAGTTTTCAGATTCAATTTCAGCTCCGCTCGCGGAGAGCTCGCCGCGCGCTCGCGGGGTTAAGTAACAACAATGTGTACGGGCGGCGCAGTCTTGGCGCGGGACTCGGGCGGAACGGTCGCGCGCACGCCTCCGGGCCTTCACTCCTGCGGCCGCGCGTCTGACATGTAGTCACTCTCGGCCTCTCGCATTTCTCTTCGATTTAGTCCTTTTTTAAAATTTTTTTTTTGCTCGAGTCGCTTATTCGGCAGGGGAACGCACGCGGGGGAAGGCGAGCGGCGATGTTTTCTGGGAACTGTGCGAATTTGGTGATGCGGTGATTGCGGCTGTACACCGGCGGTTGCATTTGTCTGCGTGATCGATTGTTTGCGGTTCTTGGCAGGATGGTGCACTTTACGTGAGTTAACATTTTACGGTATACATTTGGTTTTTTTTTAATCGTTTCTGTATTATTGATTATGTAGAATTTGTGTATAAGAATAATTGAATTATCAAAAGAACGTTAACTGATTGATGAGAGATGATGAATGATAGTAAATTAATCTTGATAAAATGAAAGTACTTTTTTCGAAATAATTAACAGTGGTAATTGTGAAGTGGAATGAAATTAGAGTAATGTTTTTTAAAAATAATTAATAGGGTAGACATTAATTTTGTAACTGTTATTAAACTTTCGTAAATTGTACATTCCTTTGCAAGTAAAAGAAGTTTAAAACCTAATTCGTAAATAAACATTAATAACATTTTTTTTAATTAAAATCTGATATATTACATAAAAAATTTAATTTTCGAATTTCCAGAAATATCCTAAATTACATCAAGTATTAAATAACTTTAAAATAACCGATTTTTTTTTTTTAAATAAATTTCAACTATAATTTATTCGAGATTTATCACATCATCAAAAACATTAAATGCTTCCTAATTGTTCCTCTTATCTAACATTTTATCTGAAATTAGTAAATCATTAAAAGACCACGGGTTTTGGTCGTAAATTGGTGTGCTCGCACCACACCGGTTCAGATGGCTATCGTTCGATTTTTTTACATTCCCACTTGCTGAAAGAGAATTCCGCTCGCATTGCGAAAACAGCCGCGATCAGTGATTATAGGCAGTGTCAGGCTTGTCAAAGTGAAAGAAAAAGCTAAAAATTTTTTTGCACTTATATAAATATTATTCAATACTCATTTAAATATCGGCGCGACCGCATAAATCCGCATATAACTGTAAAAGTGAAAATGAGCAACGACAGTAAAATTAGATAATTCAGTGCGACGGCGAAAAAGAAAAGGAATCGCGCGATAAAGTGGAAAAGCGGTCGCGAGTTTTAAAATTAATAAAAGTTTGTATTCGCGCGATTAGATACATTCGTATATCGGATAGGCCGGTTTCAGGGTCACTGACAGCGCGAGAACAAAAAACCAGTGGAGAAGTGATGATTTTAAAATTGATAGATGGCCGTTAACTGCCTTTTATAACGCGAAAGTCCGCCGTAAAATGCCGAGCCTCGCCAATTAGATCTGCCGAAGTATCGGCTATTATTATTGCGCCCATCGCTCGGGAAGCGTATAATTCAATAAATAAGGATGTTAAATTTTTATATCAAATTGTTTGTGGAGCCGATAATCGATGCGCTTCCGGGCTACATGGAGTTTAAGTTCGCGCGGCGATGTTTCAAAAACTTTCCTTCTAATTAATACGGCATTTTTATAACTATTCGGGAAAAGTTAATTTGCTATTTCCGCGTGTCGGTAATATCTTATCTCTGCAGTTTGCACGGGGAAAAAGAGCGTACACGATATACACACTCGAATAAAAACAGTGAGAAAGTTTACTGGTAGAGCAAGGTTAAGATTTAAGCCAGTCGATTAGTACTGTCCAATGGATAAATTTTCTTCGGTACATTTTTGTTTATCGGTGATTGGATTTTTAGTTTCCGGGGGATTTTTCTTCTCTTTTGTGAATACGTAGCCGATAGGTACGTGACAAACTTTATTAATGTTCCACATCAACGGTATCGATATGCAATCTTAAACTGAAACTAAGTACTAATTTTTATCTTAAATTTTGAGCCTTACTATTACAACCATTAGAGGAAATAAAGTAAAAATCTACTAGATTATACTCTCTTTAATTTTAATATGATGATTAAATAAAGTAAAATTTTTCACTTTAAGTGATTCCTCAAAAATTGAAAAAATATTGAAACAAAACGGTTAATTACAATTTATTACTTATAATTTCTCTTAACTTTAAAACTTAAAAAAAAATCAATAAATTTGTGACTTCTCATACTGTAGAGTGAAAAATTAAAAAAATCACTTTACTCAAGTAAGCACAATCACTCTTTTTCAGAACAAACTGAACCCGATTAGTTCAATTAAATCAGTTTTCACTCGAATCGAATAGTTTTTTTACACATTTTGATTGATCCATAGTTGAAAAGAAAAGTTGCCTCTAAACTAAAACGGCGAAATTAGGCGAAGACGCAGACAACTCGCCGGCAAAACGCCAATTGTGCCAGGTCGGGCACCGGCACTTTCCTCGCTAAAAAAAAAGAAACTCGAGCGCTCGTGCCTAGTGGATTTCGTCATCGCGGCGCGGGTCGCGGGGAAAAATTCGCACCTGCGAATCCGCGCGGCGGCGCATCGCATCGCCCGTACATCGAATTCCCATCGACTTTCCCGGCGTATCGATCGGTTTTAACGACTTTACCGATCTTTCGAAACGCCGGCCGGCTTACGTAAGTTCGCGTCGCACCGATCGATGTAATCGCGATGTCAAAGTTATCCATTTTTTTCATCGGCATATACAATGGTTGCGAATAAATTAATGTTTAATCGACAGTGGAATTTTTTGTAGAGAATGATATGTGTACTTGATGAGATGCGAAATTTTTGTTTAATAAACTTGAGATAAAAATCTTACGGTAGTAATGTAGATTCGATCTCATTCTTGTTTAAAAAAAATGAGCAATAATTTGAATACTACAAAAGAATGTTATAATAAAATTTTACTTTCAACGTAATGTAGATTCGATCTCATTCTTGATTAAAAAAATGAGCAATAATTTGAATACTATAAAAGAATGTTATAATAAAATTTTACTTTCAACGTATAAAGCGAATATAAAACGGTGAATAGCAATCTGTAAAAGTCATATTCGGAAGGACTTAAAACAGGAATGATATGGAAGAAGAAAAGCCGTAAAATACACGAGCCCATAACGATGGGTTAATAACACGTTAGCGGAGCGGGCTGAAAAATAAATAAGTGAAAAAAGAAAGAAACGCTCCGGTTCTTGCGCTGAGATCTAAAATTTTCCTCGGCCTGGATGAAAGAAAACGCCGGCACTGTAATTCTCGCGGCTAATGTTTAATTAAGAAAAACGTAATTTCACGAAAATAAAGTCCAACGAACCTCTGCCTAACAATGAAATCGTATACAATTTGTTTCTGTCAATTGCTTCCCGCAATACGAATTACGAAATAAAAATAATAAACAAAACTGCTTATCTAATTGCACAGAAATCACGTAGAATACGTGAAGCGAAAAATTTCTTTAGTCGTTGCTTATGTGCATGTAAATCCACATAAAAAATAATAAATATATCTAAATATAAGGAGCATTTTAGATAAAATCCTCGTATTTTAAGTGATTTTCGTATGAATAGACACACCGTCAATAAATACTATATAACTTTTACGGTAATCATCCTAAGTGGCAAAAACAAATCACGCGTCTGTCAGAACCGACATCTCCGAACCACCCCGATAATAATTTACTATGTCTCACGGGGAACAATTTTAAGTACGAATTAGAAAATTGCGTGCGGCCGTACCTCACGTGGTGCCTGCAGCGGTAGCAGCAGCCGTTGCAATCGACTTTTCTCAGATGCATCGCGCCTCTCCTCCTTTCTCACTGAATTTCGCGTCCGCAGGACGAAAGATGCTGGCGCGCCGCGGCGGCCGGTGTCGCGCGCGCAGAAAATGCTGCCTCTCCCGCGACGAGGCTGAATTTTGAGCGGCGTTTCGCCATCGTTTCTCACCCGACGGGGCGACCGCGCACTTTTCTAACCAACAAATTTTTCGCCACTCGGCCTGCCGCGATTTGAGAAAAATGAAAGTCGGATGAAATGGAATTGTACGCTGGAAGTGTTTATTTTTTCTATGTGAATAATGAACATTGAAGGTTTTCTGAAAAATTGTTTTTTTTTTGTGGTTAGGGAAATTCTGGTAGTTTTGCATACTATAAGTAGTTTTAATGATTTTAAAATTTTTCCAAATGTTTTAATTCAAAATATTAAAGTTCTCTATATATATAATAAAATGATATTGTTTCAATTTCGAGAAAGTGACGAGTTCTAGTTTTGGAATAGTGTTTAATTACTTTTGGATTCATTAAAACGTAATAAGTAAAGTTATTTTTAATGGAAAAAGAAAACACAATAGGTGGTTTTGGATATTTTTATGTAAAATGAAAATTGAATGATTGTTTAAAAATAACCATCTTTTAGCATCCGAAATACATTTTTCTAATATCAGCCGATAACGATTTTTTTTCACGCAGTTATTAGTTATGGAGCAAATGTCCATATGAATATTTAAAATAGAAAAGATGATAAATAATTACGGTTTATGGTAATAAATTGTGCTTATGAGAATGAGCATATATCAAAATTACTTGATGTCCCAATAGTACCCGACTTTCCACTACGTTTTTAATATATTTTCATTAAAACGAAAGTAGCTGATCAAACGGAATATCTACATGACTATTAATTTTATAAAACTATTTGTTTAATTATGAATAGTTAATTGCACTGCATGACTATTTTAAAATACCTTTGTGTATGACAATTGCAATAATTTTTTTATGAGACAAAATTTTTAGGAGATACAATTTTAAACTATTATTATT
The DNA here is from genome assembly GCA_035586675.1 of Eurytoma californica. NCBI lineage: Eukaryota > Metazoa > Arthropoda > Insecta > Hymenoptera > Eurytomidae > Eurytoma > Eurytoma californica. The sequence goes on along the minus strand of JAXIUT010018756.1, from coordinate 4,806 downwards.
TTGCGTTCATTGGAACCTAAAAAAATTGTACTATATTCTGTTCAGAAATTGTATACACAGTATTTTCTGTTTGTTATTATTGAAATGTAATGAATTACAAAAATAAAAAATCACAATTAAATTTAAATTTCATAAAAGTGCAGACTACAAATAATGAATCATAGTAAACAGTTCTAATTTTGATTCTTTTGAAAAAAAAGGACTCACGCCACACGCCTCATTAAACAAAATTAAATAACTCAAACTACTTCATTATAATATGATAGAAATTTAAAAAGCAACAACTCACATACGTATACAAACTGTGTGGTTTTGCGTTCGTCTGTTCGCTCAAAAAGACAAAAGTGTGTAAATAAACAAATAGAAAAAATTTAAAAAAAATAATCACGCAACTAAATAAAGAATCACATCCGAAGATCATATTATAAGATTAAAATGCTTCAAGTCAAACTCCACTCATCCGAAGCAAAAATACCCCAACCGTTCGTCTGAACAATCACGCCTTAACGTCTTAATCGAGGCAATGTCGCAACCGGTCGCGCGCGCGCGCATCGCGCAAAAGCCCCTCGGCTCGACACACCGAGTCACAATTAGGCATTTCGCGCATTTCACGCGCCTCGGTGATAGCGATCTTCCTCGTCGCGCCACTCTCACTTTCCTCGCACGCGCGCGCTCCGCTAAGTACCGACGCGCTCGTTTTCCCTCCTCTTCCGCGGCGAGATGATGATTCCGGAAAGCGATCGATCCCCGCGCCGCAATTTGCTCCTTTTTCGCCTCGTCATTACGCGAGCGCGCCTTTCTACACGGGCGCGCAGCGCAGCGACCGTTAATACACCGTCCGGGTGATTAGCGGCCGCGCGGTTATCGTTAGGACGTGATTTAGCGATACATTTAGTGGCTTTGTGCGCTCTGCCGGCGGATTTTTATTTTCGCGCAGCGAACGATATTTTTCTTTGTTCTGAAATAGGTAAATGGTTGTTTTTTTTTTGGGGTATTTAACGATTGGCTTTGACATCTTGTTTTAATGCCTTTTTTCATTGTTTAGAGTGAGAGACGGGTTTTATTTGTAGCTTTACGGTGGACATTGGTCTGGGAAATTTCAGCTGGCTGGGAGAGATAAGAAATAGAAAATCAAGAAAGTTGGGGCGCGAGATCTAGTTTGTTAATATTCTTTTATTATTATTATCGCGCTACGCACAATAAAGATAAGGAGTTAACCTGTTGCAAAGGCAATTTTTGCACTTTCCTGTGGGGACTACTTCGAAGCATGTAAATTAAGTAGTTTGACAGGTTTTTTTTTGCTGTGTATGATTTTAATGGAAAATTTGCAGATAACTAATGTCACATTAAAACTAATTTTATTAACTACACTACACTTAATGCGCTATTTGCAATAATCTTAAATATTGACGTTGTTAAATGATCTATTAAAATACTAAGTAAATTATGAAAGATAAATAAATTAGTTTAATATAAAATCATTAAAAACTATTTAAAATTAGACGATTCACGTAATAAAATTCCTCTCGGCTCTGTATTCTGTGTTACGAGCGTTTGTCAGCATTATTATTTCGTTCACACTGCGCCTCATTATAAAGTAGGCGTCGCACAAATTTTATTCGGCCGGAGCTCTTTTCACACGGGTTATGTCATATCGAGAGCGAAACTTGAGTAAGCGCGGGAGCAGCTGAAAACGGGCCGCGTGAAATTAACGCGGTCCTTTCACGCAAATTCCGCGCGGTTCACCTTATAAACCGGGCTGGAATCGCAAATGTCTTCTCGAAACTTTTCACTGGCAAAGAGCTTATACCGTCTATTATGAAACTTTTTTTCAGGCGGATAATACGTTTATGAGAATCAAACGAAAAACCTGCAATTACAAAGAATCGTAATTAGTCGTTATAAGAAAACATTTTGTTTTTAAATCTGCACATTAATTGTATTTATTACTTATTTAAAATAAATATCGTTTTTTAGTAAAATAGTTTAATATAAATTTTAATAAGAGTACGTTATCATACTTAATCTTACTATAGGTACAGTAAAAACCAGAAATTTAAAAAAAATACAAAAATGTATTTAATTGTAAATAATTGAACAAAGCATTGTTGATAATTAACGTTATTGTAAAATACAATATTTTTCTTTTTTAAGACTATTTATACTCTTTTAATTTACACGTATACTAAACCGATGTTCAATACTTTGTTAAATTACTTTAATCATATTAACCGATCAAACAAAATGTCGCAACCATAAAATTTGCAATTATAAAAAGACAATCTAATGCGAACGGCTTACACGCGACACTCAACGGAACGAATATCTTTCACTTTTTGCGTAAAAGAAAAATCCCGAGAAGAAAGTCGCGGAAGAGGCGCATAAACGCGCCGGTAATCGTCGCGGAGGGTTCGTCCCGGCGGGAACGCCTCGGCGTTTGAAATAACGCCATGGGCGCGCTATGGTTGCACTTTCACTCGGTCACCGGGCTGACCTTCGCTCTCCGGTCGAGGGACGCGACCAACGCCTCCCGCCACGACTCGCGGTGCCGGATTCGCGTTACGAGGTGTACATCACGCTGGTTTACCGCCGTCGCTTTATATTTTCCGCGTCGCCTTTTCGCAGCGTCGCGCGACACCTCGGGTTCAACGCTTTTAGCGCGAGGTTTCACGAGCGGAATTATTTACGGCACGTTCGAGCGGCAGGTTTAGAATTCGGAGAGTCTTGTCGGAGATTTTATTTCTTGCAGTTTATTTTGACGTGTTAACAACGTGCTTGTTTATCTATGTATTTTATATTAAACGGAGGGATTGCCCTTTAAAAATAATACAAGGTCGAAATAATAATAATAACTTAATTAATTATAACTTGAAATCACTAATGGTCTCAATAAACAGTTCAAAAGTAGATTACTGTTCATATTTACCCTTTTTTACACCGCTGTTACGCAAGAGTAGTTTAGATACTAGAATTTCATGAAATTATTATCCAAATTTATCTATCGTGAACAAAAGTGAACAAAGACGGTAAAACTGTTTTCTTAAAAAGACACGTTTTGCACGCTTCGTTTTTTTCATATTCTTTTAATAAAATTCTGCAAGAATATATCGATAATAATCTATAATGACAAATAATTGAATAATGACAAATATCCGGTAATTCAGTGGCGCCAAAACTCGAAACGTTTTGATGTACGAATTTAATATTTCAATTCAAACAATCATGATCTATTGAATTGAAATATTAAATTCGTACATCAAAACATTTCGAATTTTGGCGCCACTGAATTACCGGATACTTGTCATTATCCAATCAAATCGATCGTTAAATGCTTTACTATATCCTGTCACCGTTTTTTTAAAAAGAGGATTCTATTCTTTGAAAATGTCTATATAATTGACAGTTTCGTAAAAAAATGTTTGCTGAAAATCCAAATGTGCATTTCCTCCTCGAGTTTCTCGGACATCATAAAAGTAAGAGTCCCGTTAATAGGTCCGCCCGAAGCGGAAACGGAAGATGAGGTCGAGTTTTAAAGTTCGTTTGTCGCAAAAGCGAGAAAAGTGCAGAGAGATCGAGCGCGCGCGCGTGTGTGTATCTGCAATCAGTATGCTTGGCGTAATCGCCGGGGACTCTCAGGGACAATGCCATTGCCATAGCGAAGCAGTGAAAGTCCGCGGTCATTTTATTTCCATCAAGAGCTCACTTTTTCTGTTCTCAATTTTTCCTATTGCTTACGCCGCTCTCGTAACGCGGCTGCACCGCGCGGGAATCTCACTGTTTGTTTTCACGGCGAGCGTGCGTTGCACCTTTTGTTTTATTTTTAAAGGAAATTATGCAATTCTTATTGATGCTCGATGCAGGGGAGAGTTATTCAACGTTAGTTTTCATGAAGCTTGAAAATTAATTTTATTTAATGGATCGAAAATGCAATTTAGTTGATTAAGTACCCTAATTTGACTGGAAGTAAAGATATAAATCTGTGTACAAAGGTACAGAGGTATAAAACAAAATGATTTATCAATTTGAGTTCATGTGAAGAAACGTTAAGCAATATTACACTTAAACGAAAATTTGTTCAAAGTTTAATTAAGGAATTAAAAAACTAAATATCTTTTTTAATTTTCTTGCAAATGAAATGACAAACGGTACAAATTCATCGCGCTTACCAATAAAGTAGAAAAAAAATATAAATTTTATAAGGAATTGCGCAGATTGAGATGTAACGATACCTACGACGACGATTTATAATTATTATACAACGTACCGAATAGACCGAGCGCGCCGACTTATAGACACCTACACTTGTAACTATAGTATACAGGAGCGGGACATATTTTTTATATTTTAAAAAGTTTTAGAAGAAAATTGTCTTATTTTTTTTTTTTGTTTTCTTATAGAAGCGGCGCCAGCAGATTCGCGGCTGAGGTCGTTTGGCTGACGAGTTTTTCGATCGCGTTAGCGGCCTCGGCGATCGTGCCGCCACCCTGGGCCGACCCAACGAGCAACCCCTGCGCCACCCAACCCCGCGGTTGGCAGCTGCTTTACTGGCCGGCTGACGGCAAGTGCTACAAGATTTTTCAGGTGAGCTTTTGTTTACAGTGTTTAAGAATTTCGTTGACTCTTTACTAATTATTTTTTAAGTCACGGCTCTATCAATCATTCAGTCATTTATTTCCCATGGATCATATTTCCCCCCATAGAGCAGCTCTGGGCTGGCTGCGCACTGACCCCAGAAGAGACTATTTCACAGCTGTACAAATGTACAAGATCATGCGTATGCATACCCCGGACTACCTAGCTTGTCTC
>JAXIUT010018745.1:7813-19363 GCA_035586675.1 Eurytoma californica | reverse complement strand
ACTCATATCTCAGTTTCCAGATGGAATTATGACTCCAGCTGGATAAAAATGAGTAAAAAATGTTATATACTATTAATTTATAACTTAAATATAATTTTTAATCTGAAACTCTTTTTTTCTCGGGTAAATAACTAAGAAAATCGGTTATAAGTCCCATAGTCCCTTAGTGTAGTGAAAAGATTGGGTAATCGTCCGAGTAATTTTAAATTTCAAGGCGTTTATTTTAATTTTGATGAACTGTAGTTATCGTACTTAACAATAGTAAAGTCGATGGCTCCAGTTCATAGAATATTGTTTCGGATTACCGTGCAATAAAAATGCAACTGAGCGATAGCGCAGTACAGTATGATTCTATTTCAAAGGGACGTACAATATAAGGATTTTTAAAGGTCTGTTTTGAGCAACGTTATACTCTCCAAAGGTATAGTTTTTAAAATAAACCTTCTCTCCTTAAGAATTATACCAGTTAAATTCAAGAATTAATTTAAACAATGACAAATAAATCAGTAAAAACGGTTTCTAAAACATTATGTATTTATTAAATTTAAAGTTCTCTAAACATTGATTTTTGCTAGAATAGAAATTTATTGATCGACCTTTCGGGGCGGAATTTTGGACGATACACTGTCGACATAGAATATTGGATAGTTTATCTTATTGCTATTATTAGTTTATCGAGATAACATTATTTTGAAGCTGAATAACATTATCTTGACTGGTGAAATAAACGTTATTTTGGCAACGAAATACAATTATTTTGAACTGACTGCAAAATTGGAAATGTATTATACAGTCCTTTGTAATATTATCATACTACGCCGTCATTCAGTTGATTCGTTATTACATTGAAATTCGAGATATCATTATGCACAGCGTTATACACTTTATACGCCAGAAAAATTTAAACATTTTCATTTTTATCTCTAAGAAAATTTGAAATTGCGAAAGAAAATTGCGTACATAATCTTTTTTTATACACGAACGGAGTTTCAAGTACAATCTCCTTCTGTACTAAGAAATACCTCCGATTTTTAAGAATAAAGTGATAGTAACAAGTACTTTCTTTACATAAATGTACATAAACGTAAGCGAAATTTAGAATGTAAAAATGATATCTTGTTTTATTATTTATCCGCAACCCATTTTATTAATATACATTTAAAATCATTTACTATGTGAATGACAATTTCAATCATTACTGTCACAACTATACTTCGTGAAAATTTTGATTTTCATTGCATCATGAATAAATATGACTTTATAATACATTATAGTAGTTATAGAAACATCATTTCTATTTCTTATAGAACTTCAATAAAATCTAATTATCATTGGATTACTTGATAAAAAATAATTGTTACTAAAATTACTTCAATCTAATTTCATCAACAACTGTACACAGATTGCAATTTAAAAGTACCCGAAAAAATGTGAGTTTTGATGATAACGGAGGTCTGGATTGTAATCCGGTTCATTGTCGCCACCTCTCGAAAACAGGGTAACGGGGGTAAAAAAACACGCCGAACGCGGGAGGGAATGTATCGCGCGATACTGTTTGCAGCCAATCTCCGGTCGATGATTAAGGGGCGAGAGAGCATGGCTCGCCGGTTCCCGCGCCTTTTTGCCCTCGCGGTCGATTCCATGCGCGATGCAAGTTCGGCAGAGAGCATACACCTGCAGAGATATAAGCTCGACGCCCTTTTTTACCACCACATTGAAAACTGGAGTGGTGTATATAATATGTAGCTGTTTTTAAAATGTTTATTTGTTTACTTTCTTAAACGATGCGAAGCAAATGATAATTACAGTTATTATTACCGATCGTCGATCGAATTCCTTTCGGTAACGTAGTAGCTTATCTTTTATTGGTAAATATCATTGACCTAAGGAAATTAATAATCGATAAGAGTACAAGATTACAATTGATAAAGTGGGATAATTGTAGTTCCAATCCTAATAATCTTTATATCAGCTAACGGTATATGGATTCAATAAATACTAAATATTATGTTTAATTAGAGAGGAAAGTTTTAGAAATTTAAATAAATACAGTTGAAGTAATTATTAACTTTTAATTAGTAAATTTAAGCACAATGTTGCAAATTTCGCGCTATTTCTTATTTATTTACAGTATCCGGTAATAAAATTTAGTACTTTTCATTCGGTTTATCGAGGCATTTGAATTGGTTTACTAATAAGATCTAGTAATGCTTTTGATTCAGCTATGAGTAACATCGAAACGAAAGTTACCGCATTAATCACCGGTGAGTCTACGTAATGAAGAATCAAATTTCTGCTCCCGAAATGATCGTTGAACCAACAAATTAAGTACTGGAAATATTTTTAATGAAGTTACTCATACGAAAATCAATTTTTGGAAGTTTGAATGGGTTGTGGTTGAAATTGACGTAAAACAGAAAATATCTCGAAATGTTACAATTTAATTTTTCCTCTGTTACCTGTCTTACTTTTTTATATCTTTCAATTCTATATTCACAATTGATGAGAAGTCATAAGAGCATAAAAGATGACACTATATTATTTATAGCTACTTGAAACTACCTATCAGATACATTTCACCACACAACCCTGAAACTCACCTGCACGTGGCAGTTCAACCTGCATTTTATGTTTGAGCCTCGACCATATTGTATTATAGAAAGAGTTATCTTTTGCTATTTCCGAATCGCAAAATAGAGTAACACAGTTACCACTACAACTGATTGGGTAGAACTATGCTTCATTATCAAATTCTTTTATGGAAGCGACATTTCCGGTACTCCTGTCAATTCTGTGTCTTGATTCTGATTTATGCATCATTATTTTAGTATGAAATCCAATTTAACGCCCGAATGCATTATTATATGCTTCCATCATAATTTAGAATATTAATTGCTTACCTATGTTGAAAGACTTCTGCTTTTAATTCTAATTATATTAATTGTTAGTTCAAATTCATAATTATATAAATGACCCACATTTTAGTACTTTTTTTTGCAATTCCATAAAAACTATGTATTAACAAAAAAATTGAATAAAAAAATACTTTTGAATGAGTTTACACTTCGCTTTCAACAAACCGTAAAATGATTAATGCTCAACAGAGAATGCACATAAAGTTTGCCGCTCAGAGTCCCAGCAAGCGCACGTTTTTGAATTCGTCATTGAAAACAGAAAAACGCAAAGCGGCGCGTAATCTACTAAAAAAAGGGCCACGCGCAGCGAAACGGAAGAATTTTTCAACGGAAAGCCCGAATTCTGCGTCGACACTTTCCAATATTCGCTGAAACATGGCCCCCCTTTTCTTCCAGCGATCGACAATGATCTCCCCGGCAAATGGAATTTCGCCATCAATGGAAGCCCCGAGCGCGGCTCGCGCCACTCCCGCCTCTTTGCATCCACCGCTCGCTTATATCTAAATTTCGCATTTCTATTTCGCATTCCTCTCTCGGGCCGGGCTTTTTCGCGCCGGCATCTGAAAAGAAATTAAGGGGATGGGGGCGCGAAAAAAGGGTAAACGAAATTTTCACGTCAAAGGGGAAAACAACGGGTGTATTATTGGCGCGGCGCCTTTTCGTCCGGAAAGAGAGGGGGAATCGCGGATCGGGCGAGTGCCGTTTTGCATTTTAAATGGAACACACGTACACGCGGCCGCGAGCGTGTGCGCGCACTCGGCAAAGCGTGGAATGGAGTATCGGGAACGAGAATTGAAGCCGGGAAAGGAGTGCAATCCGGCTGTATAAAACGGGAAAATAAGTAAGTATAAATGCAATTTGTATCAGATTATTGATACTTTTTTATGTCCTTCTCTCTTTGAAATCGAATTCTCGTTTTTTTTCGAAAGCTTCAGTGATTCGAAGATTCTTTGTTAGAATGTATAGGCAACACAGACTTTAAAAGAATTAACTTATTGACTTTGCTGACTAGTATCTTTTAAATTTTTCTTAACTAAATAACGAAATATAAATGATCCTTTTTGACAATTGTTTAATGTTATGTGATTCTTTCTAATTATTTAAAATTGAATAACAAAAGCTTGACATTTATATTGACATTAATTAGATCAAATTTTTGCTTATTTTTTTTTTATTAAAAAATATAAGTCATTGTAAACAACTTACGCTTCTGGATAAATGATATCAGCTAAGTCCATTACCTGCAACAAAAAAGGAAAACATTTTTTTTAACGCTTAATCAAAGAAAAATATAAAAAATGTCTTAATGTACTGAAACATTTCTTAGAGAACTATAAAAAACGCTTGGGGTTTTCCTCGATCATCATTCATACGTCACATCAAAATAATACCTTTAAGGGCCACTCACAATAATCAATTATTTTGTTATCAAATTTTCCCTTCTATCTCGACAAAGAAGAGGAAACAACTTGAGAGTCTATTCTCATACAAAAAAACCATTCAATCCATTCCTTTTTACTTTTTTTCATTTTCGAAAGCTGTCTCTTCTCTTTTTATCAGAGACAAAACAAAATTCGATGGACGCGAAAGAGTGAAATAAAAGAAAGAATTCGCCAGAAGGGTGAAGAAAAAAAGACGAGGTGGGGGAGGGGGAATGAAATGGACAATCGAAAGAGAACGAGAGAGATGCAGAGAGAGCGTCAACGAAGTTGCGGATTGATCGATTGCGCGACGAAGAAAGTTGCCGGCGTCGGTTTTCGGCTAATCTATATTTCCTCCCCCTCCCCTTAACTTGCTTTTCCCCACATCCTTTTTCGCCTTGTAAACGCGATTTTCGAGGGCATCGACGTCGTTGGCTGCAGCCGTTATATACAGCGTGTAATTACCCCACGGTGAACTTGCGAAATTGCCTTTCGGAGGGGGAGAGAGAACGAGCCAGCGCGAGATGAGTTGAAAGTATGTGGAAACTCGGGAAAGTCATTATAAAAAGTCCTTATTGAAATGATGAAGCGCAGTTACTTAAATTCGACAAAAGTAAAAAACATTTGAACGGAATTTTCCGATTTCAACCGATGTATGACTGGATAAAACACTTTTAAATGTGTTTATACAATCAAATGTTATGTACGTCCATTTAAATTTTAAATCATTAATTCTGTATAGAGAATAAAGGAAATACTGATATTAAAATTTCTGCAATCAAATAAATATTTACATTAAAATTTATTTCATGTAAATCGTAAGTAATAAACACACATTACGAAGTTACACGTTACGACCGAATGCGAAATTTTATACAGCCCTACCGGGCTGAAGCATCCCTTTGGCTTGATGGGCAAAGCCGGGAAAAAAAGAAGTGCGCCGAGCTGAAAGGAGATCTGCCACTCGGCGCCGCAGTGGCGCGACTCAAAGTTCCGTCGGACGCTCCTCCGGCTCATTACAAAAATCATTTTTTTTTTTTTCACCGCGCGGCTGACCCGATTCTCCGCTGCCCGGCGGGCTATATTTCACCGGAGCGAAAAAAGCGTGGCACAAACGAAATGCATAATTCGCCTCCATTTCTCTCCTTCTCTGTATTCATTTTTCACGGACGGCGAGACAAAAAAAGGGGGATTACAAAAATGTAGAGACAAGTCGGCGCGGGGAGCGATGTAACGAAGCGCGCGGAACGAATGACGATAAAATTAACGAGGAGCACGCGATCAAGGACGTAAATACGATTTTCATTTTAATGCAATTTCCGCCCTCCCCTCTTTTTTCTTCTCTTTTAATTAAAGTCGCGAGTTTACATTCGCTGGCTTCTGACTCGTTTTGTCGGGCCGCGCGCCTCGCGACGGTGTAATATTAATTCATGGCGAATATTTGCGAATTTAGTGGCGTTACGGTGAGAATAACTGCGCCGCGATATCCCGTAAGTTTACGGCGATTTATTACTTTCGCACATTTCAGGGGTAAAATATCGAAAAACAAATGCGAATTTATGAAGGGTAATTTTTTAGAAGTAACTTCACGATCCTCGCGATGTAAACGCTTGAATGGAAATTGCAGTATTATGCCGTATCAGAGACCACTGAAGGGAATACGCAATTTCAAAATTATTTCATCGATTATTATTTCACGGGGGAAGTAATAACAAAGCATTCGATTTTTTAAAACAAGTAAATGCTTTGCCAATATTCATTTTGATTATCCCTTTTCATTTTTGTTATGATTGAACATAAAAGAACCTGCGATAAAAATGCATCTTTTAATTTTATAGCATTGGTAACCTAATTTCTTTTTTAAATTGAGTTTTCACAATAACGGTATCATATTTCTTTAGTGGGTATTGAATAATAAAATGAAGTAAATATAAACTTGTTAAATAAGAATTATTTATTATTTTTATTATGAGTGCATTTATTTATTTCTAAAATGCGTTGAATACGGCAGTTTCCATTTTCAACAACGCATTAATCTTCGATTAAACACCAATGTTTACAGGCCACGGAAAAATAAGAGATAAAAATCACGCGTAATCCGTTATCAATACACACACAAAAAAATGAATAGCGTCGTTAAACATGAATTTTAAGAATAAAAAAGTCAACAACTATCATGAAAATGCGTTCTGAGTGTGAATATATTACACTCCTCTCCCGTTTTTATTTTTATTTTTCTTATTTATCTACATCATGAAGAAAATTTCCCGTTGTTTTGAATATTTCGTTATCGAAGCGCAGTAAAAACTGTTTAATTATACACACTTAAAAATGTACATAGAAAATGAAAAAACAAAGGAAAAAATATCGCTGGAAGCTCGAGTAAAGAGGAAAATTAGTACAGCATCTCCGATGAAAATTTAGGTGAAATAAACTGTGTAGTTAATGGAGTATTTTCAGGTAGCATTTATAGAAGTAGCGAGCCATTAAAACTTTGAAATAATAGTTTCGGAGTATGTTCTTGTTCATCACTGGACTAGTTTCCATTATTTCGTGTTCATTACACGCTTAATGCCGTCATTGTGCTACTTTATTTTATCGTTAAGCTTGTGCTAACGCAACCAGTTAAGACAATTCACTCGCAGTCTGAAAATTCAATAGAGCAGATTTTATGATTTTCTAAATACATCCTTAATAAGTGCGAATCTTCATTTTACTCAAATAAAGATAATTGCGCAATTTAAAATTGAAGTTCTTTTTTCAATATAAAGTTGAATAATTTTAATTATAATTAGTTGTAAAAACAGAGCTTCGTTAATCTCGCTAACTGTGCTTTCCTTTTTTTCTGCTTGAAACTTTCAAAATGAGATTTTTCGTGGGAATCTCACAAAATGAGCTTTTTTACGGAAATCCATTAAATGCGCTTTTTTCTGGCACTGTGAAATATACCACTCTTCTCAGGACACCTGAAACTAAAACGTAATTTTGTTTCTCTAGGTGCGATGGCGTGTAAACATCGTGAAAATATTGGTAAATCAAAATATCGGACCGAAAGTTCAAAAATCTATACCTACAACTATAATTGCAAACAAATTCAATACAAGCTGTATTTGTCGAGAGCAATAAACAGGAGCTATCGCGAAAAATAGCTCCGGGGGTCCGGCAGCTAATCAATCGCATCGGAGGTAACTAGCGATCGGCCGAAATCCTCGCGGCGCCTCCCGGGATCAGGCGGCGAGGAGCCGACCGCAGTCGAACCGACCGAAAGCCACCGACCGACATTCGAACTCTCCCCTCGAGGCTGCCGAGTGGGGGAGGACTTCCGAAGAAACGGGGACCGCAATTGTAAAACGACTCTCGGGCACACCTAATTGCGGATTTTGTTGCATCCGCTGGGAGGGACATGCACATAGCGACAAATTTCGAGTAAAAGTTTGTGCGTATTTGAAATGTAGTAAGATTTTTCAGAGGTTGCTCTTGTTTTGTAAAAGCTGTAATAACATTAAAATTAAATATTATTTTCTGTTTATTTAGAAAATGAAAAATTGTTTAAATTAAAAAAATATTGGATATATTGCTTGTCCATATTTATTTGTAAAAATAAAATTTTTAAAGAATATTATTATTAAAATATCTTTTTTTAAATTAAAGATCGCTTTATCAATCAAAATCATTTTACGTTGCAATTGTCATAGTAAGTTACGATCTGTCTCTTTTCCTTTGTTTCCCTGCTTATAAATGTTTATTTTAACATTAAAATTTCAAAATTAAGTCTTTAAAATTGATTTATTTGTAAATTAGAAAGGACAATGAACAAAATCAGATTTAATTGTAATAAAATAAAATTTTAATCAAAAAATATTTCTAATACAGACATAGTGAATTACGACGATCCTCATTAGCCCAAGCTATAATAGAAAGCAAATAATTCCTTTCATCAAAGCCTCTCTAAATCAAGCGCCACCGGTATAGAAAATTGAAACCCCATCATCTTACGAAGGTCCATAAAAAATTCAACGGTACCGTCTCCCGTACGCTAGCCGCCGCGCGACCCTACCCGGTGGACTTACACTAGGCCGCGAGCTAGACCGGCGCTCGGCGCACACGGAAGCGCCTATAGGTAAGGTCGTGAATAAAAAAAAAGGCGCGTAGCCTTGGCGGAGCCGGCCGTGTATCGACTGCAGGTGGCCGGCGATACTTATGTACGCGCGCGGCCCTTTCCCCCGGCTAACGACACGCCGCGAGCCGATCGAAGGTCACGGTCCACGAAATGCACAGCTGTGCGCACTCGCGGCCGTTTTTTTTTCACCGAGCGCCAGCGGCGCGACCTTAGCCATTTCGCGATTTTCTTCTCTCTTTCTGTCTCTCTCTCTTTTACGGCAGGCGTTGATGAACTTTAACGAGGTCAAATTTTTTTTTTCTTATCGATTTACGTTTCGCGATGAGCCTCGCGTGCTCGTCTAGCTCGAGCACTGTCGTTGTGTCATGTGGGTGATGTTGATGTTTTAGCGCTCGCCTTGCTTTTAAAATGTGTTATGCAAAATTACGCTACTGAGCTTGTCTGTGATGAGGAATTATGTGCACACGATTTCAGTTATTTTTGTAGAGGGAAATTACAAGGGCTCTAATTTGACGTTAAAATAAAATAATGTAAAATATCATGTTTTAAAAAATTTTATTTTTAGCAAGTTTTTCTTTTCTGTATATAATTATTAGCAAACAATTTAGCGTTTCAATTTAAATAATAAATAGTGTCAGATGTTGTATGAATCTATTTAGCATTGAACTTACGTTGAACGTATAATCTTAACATTTTTCCTACATTGTTTACTTTAAGAATCAATGATGATGTGTTTTAAATAGAACATTACACAACTTTAGTGCTCAAAGTAGCTGATTTTCGCATCTTTGTCGTCCATGATACATGAACGTAGAATGAGGCTCATTTTACACATTTTTAAAACACAAAATTCTCATTAAGGTGTGAGAATCTTGTACTTTACACACTGAGGATAGACACAAAAATTAATGTTTTGCGCACTCAGCATTATTGTACCTGACTTTTTCTTTGTGATAGATTCTCTAGAATAAAATCTAGATTTCTATCCACTAAAGTTTTATTTTATATATTCATTTATGATTAGCGTACAAAAAGTATTTCATATTGAAATGAAAAGAAGAATAATTTTGCTATGTCAGTATACATAAATTAATATTAATATTGTGTTGTTAAAGCTTTGAGGAAAGTTCAGCAAAATAAAATACTTTCAATATATACACGACTTGGCAAAATATCCCATAATTTCTTCATTTCATTTACCGCAAATTAATATCCAAAATTGAAGTATCCATTGTTCATTCGTTTATTTAAAATTGATTTAACGTATTTAAAGTATCGAAGAGGGAGAGCTATTGTAACTCTCAAACAATCCTTCCGCCCTTAAATCACGGCACTTCCTTTGGCGGCTCGGCATTAAAAATGAAAATCTGGGCGAAGCGACGAAGAGCGAAATCATTCGGAATTATCAAAAGGCCTATTGTTAGAGGCGAGGGAGTAGGGGGAGGGGAGAACAATCGGCTCCTGATAATCGACCGGACGCGCCGGGCCGGCCCCGCCAGTAGATCAAGCCGGTGCTTGGTCAGCCGGCGGGAGATCGCGCGCGGGCCGCCTGCACGCGATTGCCCTGCTTCCTTGCCTCTCCCTTTCCTTTATCCCGTCTAATCGGACGCGAATTCCCTCTCCCTCGTTAATTGTAGGGACCGGTGGGGCGGGGAAAGGGGCTGCTAGCTGACCGGCCAGGTTTTCACATTTGTCACGGGCGACGTATCAGCGGACCTCGCAATCGGTGTAATGAAAATATTGCATCGTCGAGGAGAGTCGAGGTATGTATTGGTTTAACGCCACACAACGTCGATAATTTTTGTTTTTGTTTATGGGTAGGAAGAGCGGCATTTGTCAATAGAGATCGAAAAATTAATTTATATCTCTCTAACCTTAAAATGGAAACTTTAGGTAATGCTAATTTTTGGCTATCGTACTATAAAATATTGTTCGTAAATCGTGCGAAAGTGATTAATCATTTCGTGCGAAAATCATCGCACGGGTTAAATAATCAACTTTTGCACCCGTGTCGGTATGTACTATTTTCATTTTCAATAAACGATACATAAAACGGAGTGTTTAAATCTTAAGGATGTATTTTGTATATATGATTTTTCAACTTGCGTTTAATGTATTTGACCTTATTTATTAAGTCATTACTTTTAAGATTATGATTAGCATTTAGGTATAATACAGGGAGAACCACAAAATAATGTATCATAATGGCTGTAATTAAAGTTTCATTTTTGATTTTACTTCAGCCAAAAATATGACATCCCGCTGGTATTATGAATGGCTATATAAGATAAAATTTTAATTACATTCAGAAAGTAACGGAAAGATTATTGATTGAATGAAGGAAAAATAGGTTATCTTTCTCCCACATTATTGGTGTAGAATTTTCATTTAATCTTCGCTTGGAAATGCAAGATAATCCAGTGAAGATCGTAAACGAAGCTAAGGTCAAATTTGAATTGCTTTTAAACGTCGAGGAGATTATACTATTGATTAAATACAAATTAAGGGTACTAAAATTTAAAAAAAAAAATATCGAGCAAGGTCTCATTTTAACAGCTATCAATTGGGGCAATGCCGTGGCTCACTTATATGTTTATAAAAATATAGTGACTACTGGCTTCGCGAGGTCGCACCGGCTAAAAGTAACGAACGCACAAGGTGAAGCTAATAACGGCGGATATTGTGGAAAAAGAAGGAGAGACGAGCGTCGGATCTGATCGCAAGGATTATCGTAAAATTTCCCGAGGGTCGTATCGGCTCAATATAAATATTCAGACAGACGCGACAACTGACTTTTGTATAAATAAACCACAGAAGAAAAAATAATGTGCAGTTGTCACGAAAGGCGACGGGCAAGGCCGGCGTCGCCGTTAAACGCGCTCCTCGATGGCTTTTCCATGCGTCGCGTTGCGCGCACACATAGATTAATATTTTTCCGAATGAAACGCGCGCCGCACGATAAGACTCACTCTCCCCTATATAATCCGAAACCGACGATCAGGAGCAGGGGCGAGGGTTGTTATTGGCGTCCAGCCGAAGCGCCACGAAGACGGACGCCGCGGATTCTGCGATTAGTCAGCGGTAGGGAGGGTGC
>JAXIUT010018725.1:0-12748 GCA_035586675.1 Eurytoma californica | reverse complement strand
GTTTCGAAATGTTGTTTTCCTGTAAAGTTTTTGTTATTACATTTCATTTATTTCAAGATTAAGCGATACTAAAAATTATGAATGCATAGTTATCTATTATAAAGTGAAATAGAAAAAGACACTAAATATGATTGGTAAGTTTTTATTTGCAAAAGTGGAATTTGAATCTACGACATTGTCATCACTGAAATTCAGTCTGATATAATGATTACCACGTATACTGATATTTTTTTATCACTAATATTACAATTGCGATTATAAATATTTGTAAATTCAATTTTAAAAAAACAAAATTACAAAATTATCGATTATAACAAAAGCGTCACTTTATAAATCCTAATGCTCTAACTAAATAATCATGAACAAAGCTCGGTATCATAGACGCCGGAGCTCTTCGGTCATCGCGTGGGTCTTTAAAAGCCGGGACTATCGTTTCATCCAGCGCCACGAGCAGCCATAACCCGAGCAGCAGACCAAAGAGAGAACACCGTACTGCCTCTCGCTCCCGTGCGCTCCGATCCAGTATACGAACTTTTCCCGCGGCGGGAAAAACGGCGATCGCGTGCCCGCGACCGCATCGCCACGTGGAGTGCATCGCGATTAATCGTCGCGGGTTGCGTGCTATCCCCCTTTTTTATCCTCATATTGTTCGGCGAGCCGCCGCTCTGCGCTCGGGTCCGACTTCGCGCTCTTGATTAACGCGATTTTGCGCGCTTTGACAAGCGAGCGGGAATCGCCTACTCGCTGATTAATGATTATTTGAGCGATTTTAATTAATAAGGTTATTTCTGGAAAGCAGATCGGGACGCACGGGAGCCGTGAGTTATGGGCCGCGGCCGCGCGGCTACGACTGGTAGTTCGACTTTGGTTTCAGCGAGGTTCGAGTGTTTGCTGGGTTTTACCCGTGTGCTCGATCTCAAGGTTTATATTTTATATCGCTATAGATTTGTTGTTTTGTACGAGTTGTGGCTGGATTTTTTTTTTTCGTAGCTATTTATTACCGGTGAGTCGGACGATATAATTGATATTTTTAAACGCATATTTTGAGTGCACGCGCTTAAAAAAGAAAGCGAATCAATGAATTTTATTCCCCCTCCCGTTTAAATGTAAAATTAGATACCAGATTTTTAAGATAGATTTACGAGTAAAACAGTAGGAGATTTAAGTGGTTTTAAAGGAATCGTACAAAACGAAAAAAAATCATATTCATATTAAGTAATCTACGCTCTTCCACATTATATAAATCATTTGCAGAATCATTAAAAGACTTGTTTATAGGAATTTATTTCAAGTGTTATGAACATCTCAATTTAAAATTCCATTTCATCAATCTTTAAGTTTGAATTTTTCACATAACTAACACTTTGAAATACAAAATACATCTCCCTATTTTTTTAATGAAAAGTTGAATGTACACTGAAATTTCAGAACATTTAGATTATTACCCTAAAAAAATTGATGACCTACTTGTAACCAACAATACATTCTACACAAAAAACTGAAATAAAAAAAAATGAATACAAGTAAAAAAACAAATACTATTTTGATCCACATTATTCTTAAGCTAAAAAATATCGGTATCGCGAAAAATTATTCTCCTTCCCAGAGATACCAGGCGCATCTATCGGGTTTCAACGGGTCCTTAAAACTTTTTTCTCGCGCTGTACGAAAGGCGAAAGGGCGAGCTCGTTCCCCCGAAAAAAGTTGGCGACCGAAGATTCGACCGTAAAGCTCGGGACCAGCGGAGATAAATTTCGAGATAATCCGCCGGCGCGATATCCTCCCGTATGCGGCGCACAAAGTGCGCGTTTTCCTCGCGCGCATTAAAAGGCGCGCGAATGAGAGAAACCGTGGGCCTTTAAGTGCCCACGCGCCCGACCATTATGCGCGGTATAAACCCGCTCTGTCCGGGCCTCGTGCACGCGCCCATCAGCGCGCGAACGTGGGATCCTCCGCGCGAGCGCCATCGAAACCGACGTTATGTTTGCGTAAATTTTTATCCGCGAAATATTTATTCTCTCGGTAACTGCGGGCTTCGTTTTGCGTTTGATCGAATATAGTTCGATTTTATTACTATATTTGCGCGGCGCTACGGCGCAAAAAAGCTTTGAAATATAAGAACCTTTAGAAACCGCAGTTCCATTCAATAACTTACTTTCCTGCGAGAAATATATGTCGACTGCACGAGAAAGCGAGTATTTGTATGTTACGAATGAAAAATATATTGTTAATATTTCAGTTATTACGGCCCATTTTATTTAAAGTGCATTGTAAAAGCAAAAAATCTTAAATTTATAATTTTGAAATTGTTTACCGTAAAATAGAAATCTACTCGATAATTCGGGTGAAAAATATTCAAGAAGGTCAGCAAAAAATTTATGTACGTTATAACAAATTGAAAGATGAAAATTACTTTTTAAAGATGTAACACAAATAAATGCATATTCTTTTGACAATAGAAATTTTCTAAGAAGTGAAAGAATTTAGCTGTTTAATTAAACTGTATTAAAAGCGAACACACCGACGATACAATCGGATAAGTACAATTGCAGCTTGGCCGTACACTCGTCGCGTCTATTTTAGCGCTCGAGGCGAGAGAGGCGTCCGCGTCCGGTAGAATCGGAAGGGGCTCGCCGCCGACCCTTTTCACCGGGCTCGCGTGCGCCGGTCGTTTTGGCTAGACCATCGCGAAGGAGGTTACGCGTCTCTTATGCAGCGCTACTCTTCTTCCGGGCAGCGATCCAAGAGACATACGCCCGAAGAAAGCCGGACTACCGCGCGACGTCGGCTTGATAAATGACGCACGCGGATCGACCGGGCCACGGATTCCACCGGGCTCTGAAAGTTCGAACGGCGCTGCCGACAGGCGCGGCTCTGCCTTTTTCTTTTTCCCACCTCGTTTTCTAGAACTAAACGGATTGAGACGCACGCGAGATGGTTACTACTTTGGATGTAGGTGAAAACGAGGGAAACTGTCGAGACGCATTTTAAGCAGACTAGAATAGTGCAATTGTTAAAGGCTGTTGTACGACAAGTAACTAGAATTTTTTATATTAGAAGTATTTTGGAGATGCACTAGGTACAATTTTATTGGAATATATTCTGATGCAGAAACATCTATATTACTGATCTAAAATATTGTACACTGATATCATACATCGAGGTGTTTTGTGACTTCAGTAAAAATGCAGACAAATTTAAAAAACGTTATTTATCATTTCTTATCTTTAAATTTAAACAATAAAAAATTGCTGCCAATAAAATAGCATAAGGTATGCTTCCTCAAATTTAATTTTTGACTTCCTTAATTTCTTAATATACTATTAATAATCTTTTCTTTGATTTAAATTTCTTCATAATTCTGTTTTGTAAATATGCATATACATTTGTTGTCAGAGAATTTAAATTGAAAAGTTGCTATAGGGATACGAGTAAACTGAGCAAATTGAGATTTAGCTAGTCAACAGCAAACCTTCGCTACACATCGAAGTAAAATAAAAGCTCGTCGAAATATCCAGCTGCCAATCAATCAATGCGAAATCAAACTGCGAAGGTGCCCGATCGCCGCTTATCGGCCCTCGCCGTCAGCACACACACGCTCGGTCGGCGCAAAAGCAATTACAAAAGCGATCAAAGGCCGAAAGGACCGCGCGCTAATACTTTTCAGCGTCGCTCGCGAAAATAAATGTAAATTGCCGTCCGTCCAGTCGCATAAAACATGAGGGGCCAGCGCGAGGGAGCCGAGAGGGGCCCGGGAGAGGGACGGTAGCAGCGGACACCTGGCGGGCGCGCATCCACGACGGCGCGAGAATGAAATTCCCCGGGGAAGCGAGGGCTCGGGCCGTTTTACGTCTTCGTCGCTGTCCGAGCGCCGGCTACCAGCGGCCCCGCGCCCGAGCGCATTATCGGCCCGCGCTCCGATATATACCTGCCACTGACGCTTCGACGATTCTGCGGGCGTCAATTTTCACTTTATTGCGGTCAGCTTTGTTTGGCCGAGCTTTTCAAGAGTTACGATACGACGGTTTAGGCGAATAGAATATTCGCGGGAGTTACTTTGGTTTGATTTATTGCTATTTTATTAACTACAAGTATAATCGCAGTTTGATTAAATTCATGCAAAACCAATAAAGAATACTAAAAAGGAATATGTGTGTAATAAGTCATTATAATTCTTAAATATAAAAAATCATTACCAATTACAAAGAATCTTAATGAATTGAATAATAATTATAAACTTTAGGAGTAGTCATTAATTTGATCTCTTTTTACCCTCGTTTTAAATTTTTAAAATCTCTGAATGAATATGAAAATTCATTAAATTAACGTACGAGTTATTTACATCATATATTTGACTCAATATGTGAACCTATTTAAATTAAAACGTGATCGGGTCTTGATAAAGTGGTTAATATTAACTAGTACATTTACCGCCAGGTGGACTTTGAGCCAGGTGGACAATACGTTTTCCGCTAATTGGCATACTGCCTCAAGTCTTTGACTGATTAATAAACCCTAGTCAACGAAACGAAGGAAATTTTCTTCTACAATATTGATATGAAAGTAGCAACTATAATGACCACATCAAGTCCGGAAAACATGCTTAGTAGATTTAAAAAATAGCAGTATTGATTTTAGCAATATCTTGTTCGTACAACATTGAATGTATAACATTCAATTTTTACTGAGAGCTACATCGAATATCAAATGTATCAACCTCCCACGCTAATTTTCTAATTTTCTGCAGCAAATTAGATGCTCGCAATCTTCGAGCCTGGGTGTCCTAAAAATTCCCCGCTGGCTAAAAACGGCGGAACAGCAAATTGCCTGCAATGACTCGCTATCGAGTCGGGCCGAATCAGCCGAAGGCAGCCGCTCGCTCGGCCAATAATGTTTTCGCGTGTACCGCTGCGCGCAGAAACAAGCCGGCGCGCACACAGCGACTTTCGTCGAGCTTGCGCCGAGGCCCCACCTGATACAACAGGCCAGCGCGCGATTCGGCGAATCGCCAATTGAAAAAAAAAATTTTAAAAAAATAATGAAAAGGAAAAATACGTAACGCGGACTAATCGATTCTCTCCGTACTAGGAATCGCGGCACCGCAGACGCAACATCGCGACCTCGCGAGGGGCACGCGTCAAATAAGGGCGTACACGCCGCGGCCGTTCCCCCGCGCACTTAGCATAAGTCTCGCCACCCGAGGCGATCTCTCATCGTATTTCATGCAACGCCGCCTTTTGCTCTCGCAGCCCTTCTCTCGCGCGCCGCGTTCTTTTTTTTTATTTCCTCTCTCCTTTTGATCCTGCCCTCGCCTCGTCATTTTTTTTCTCCTCGTCGTCCCGCGGCCGCGGCTTTGTTTCTTTCGGGGTCTCTCCAGTGTCTCTCTCGCGGTTTTCTTACTTCTGTTGTAAGACACTCCGCGGCCGACCTTCTAACCGCTTCATCGAGTTTTTCCCTTCGAAAGTCGTTTGTTATTACTCGGCGCTTGAGCGAAAATTTATCGGCCTCGTGAATATTGAAGCCTTTATCGATCGCCGTTGACCAATCGGTAATAAACAACGCTTTTGCATAGTTTATGGCAATTCGTCGTGCTCACTTATCGATCTATTATTGCCTTACTAATAAAGGCTGTTATTTATATTATTTGCGCAATATAAAGAATAATGGAGTCTGATTTTTTTTTTAAATGATGCAATATTTTATTCTTCTGCGAAAAAAAGTTGTCACCTTATCAGTTTTGATATTTATTAATTCATAACTTTAGGCGTAAATCTATTCTGATTGCTTGCGTGTAAATTGAATTTTTAGATTAAAACTGTAATTCAATTTGTACGCAACAATATATAAAAATGAAGGAAAGACTTACAGGTAAGTAAAGATAAAACCATTGAAAATGGATCCTTGATCTTCATTTTTGCAATTAATTCACCCAAGATCTCTCGGTTCCTGTATCTTCTTCGCGCCCTTTAATTTTCCCTCGGTAATTGCGATATCCTCTTACCTCGCATCTTCTCACTACTTTTTTTGCGTTCGATCGTCTAGCCTTACTCTCATCTCGCTATTTCAGTTCCGCTTTCTATTCCCGGTCTTTATAATCTTCTTCCGACCCTCTCCCTCTCTCTCTCCCTCTCTCTCTCTCTCCCTCTCTCTCTCTCCCTCTTTTTTTCTCTCTCTTTCTGTGCAACATGCACGCGTGAACGTGAGAGAAAGGGAGAGAGGTAATCGGACTTCAGTCGCGTGCACTTCCTTGTATTTCCAGGAAAGGAAGTCACCTCTATTTCCCGAGAGCTCATCTCAGGCTTATACTTCTCACCTTGTCCCCAGCACCCAGGCTCTTATCTGTCATTTTCTCCGCGACTTTGCTCCCATCCGAGAGATTATATTCGCAATAATAAATGCTCGTTTTTCCCATTACATACTTAATATTGTTTCTCACATTAAAAATCAGAATTACCGGCGCAATAAAGTAAATTATCGGACGCATTAGAAATAATTCTAAACTTTGAACGTTAATTGGAAGGCAGTACAATTATTAAATAATGAGCGTCGAGTAATGTTTCTCGATATTTAAGTAATTTATTAAATGAGCGAAATTAATTTCGGCTCATTCCTCGCATGCGCCGCACGAGCTCCGACGACTCGCTTCTCTCTCTCTCTTCTTCTTGCGAGTCTCATTTTGTTTCTCCTGCCGCGGGACCCCGGGTGTACCTTCTTATGCGCAGCCTTCCTTGTTCGCTCGTTTGTATAACTGATCGCCGGGAAGCATGACTTATTCTCGCGGCTCTTTTCTGTCCTCAGGGGTGACGCCGGCAATTCCTCTCGATGGCCCCGCGCACGCGCACTCGATACTTTGAATCCTTAAAAGCCTCGTAAAGCACGCCGGCTTAAGAGTCGAAGATATAACTCGCTTGAGATCTCCCGCGGGACTCGTCTCACGGATTTCGGGTAAATATAGAACGTAATAACGGCCCGTAATTTGGCTTTATTCAACGCGGTGAATGTGTCGTGCTTCCTAGTGGAGTGGAACTTACGCTTTTCGGATTAATAGGGATGGACATATGAGTGGGGAATCATTTTTCATGCAGTTTATTTTTAATTTTGTTTTTAGTTTTGCGAAGGGACTTTTAATTACTTAAGGAAATGATATTTGTCATTGACTTTTCTAATTCAAATGGGATGCTTAATTATTTTTTGATAAATTCTGAAGCGAACTTAATAATTTGCTTTGAATTATGATAATGCCTGAGAAAGGTATGCAAAGTGTAGAAATGGCGGTGGTGTGAAAAATAAACTGAAAAATATTTAGTATTTTATGGTGCGATGTTTTTCCATCGTAGTACTAGTGTAGAAGTAATGAGAACCTTAAAATCATCACTTTACATCATTAAGGCGATATTAGGATACGATTTCATATTCAGATTTATTCACAACCTTGTAAATTGCATACTAAATGCACTTAAATAACCAGACTTTGATACTTGTTCTGGGGGTAATTGAGCCGCAGCTTTTCTAAGCGTGAATATAACCACTAAAAGTGACTGCAAAAGTTACGATATTTTACATTGTTTTATTGACTTGTAAAATATTACGGAGTTAAAAATACTGTTGAAGTTCAATAATACATGCACGAAAGATAAAAAATTACGTGATGCTCATGTTTCTTATTCTAAATCAAGTATACTCTTTGCTCTTTGCTCATAAGAAGCAAGTACTTAAGTGTAATAAATTTAGCGTTAATCCACTTTTAATCTATTTTTTTCTTCTCTGTTCTGTTACTTTTTCTCCTGCTCGTGTCCTCTACATACACATAGTTTGATTAACGACGTGACTCAATCTGTGAACTAAATAATGCACTCAACTACTTTATTGTTTAATCGAATAATTGCTTCAAAAAAGAGAATAAATCTCAATGTTCTCTGTTAAAAAATGTATAAAGTATGAGTCAGTTCTTATATTCACGTGCAACTGATTGATCTAATTAGAAAATTATGCAGATTTATTCTTATATTTTAAAGGGTTTACAATTTTTTTCAGACGCTTTCATAGAAAATATCCAACAAATTGAAGACTGTAAAAAATGGCTGTAATCACATATCATGCAAAACGCTCAAAGCAATCCAAAAGTTGTTTTAATATCTCTAGAATTTGTTACTCCGCGTATTCATTAACTTTTTCCTCGTTATATCTTGATAAGCAAAGCACAGCTTGTCCTTAATAAATCTCCCTCTTCCCTCCGTCTCGCTCCGACTCTTTGCCTTTTAAGAAGCTTTTGAGCGCGGGGGCGCGGGCCACGGATTCTCCGGAATGAAATACGAGTGAGGAAGAGAAAGGGCGCGCGGAAGAAAAGCCGCGACGCTCGGTGAAGAGGGGGACAGACTCAATTTGGGCCGTTACAGGTCCGTCTATTGTCGGGGCTGTTTAAGCGATAAGTCATTCCCGACGATAAGTCATTTCGGTGCGCGGCAGACGAGGTGAGCGAGCATCTTACGAAATCTCCAGTGTGAAAGACAACCACTCTCCTGCCTCTTTAACAGAATGCAGATTTGCCTGCATCTTGGATGCTCAGAATACATATTGTTATTTTTCATGATTTTTCTGGATGAATTGTTGAATGAAGTTTTCAAATAAATCATTTACATGACATTATTAGTTCATTGCAACTGCAATTCCCTAAACATACTACTCGGTGTTTAGGAAGATGTATATCACGTTTAGGTCACAGGGTGACCTATTATACTCTGCTGATTCAGTGTGTCACATTATGTTGCATTTTACAATTCAGCAGGGAATCATTTTTAATTTCATTAATTTAATTCCATTTCATAGTAAAAGTATGCGTGGAGTGTGCATTATTCATTAACGTCGGGGTAGACACTTCACATAGATCCATCAATTAAATAAAAACATTTGTACTGCGTATCGACCTTTAAAAAATGGCACCTCATTCTGCGCGATCGATATCTAAGTACAACTAAAGTAGTAATCCAGTTGTCGTGTACCATAAACGACTTAAATTGTACTTGCGCTCTTAGAACGAATCATAGCATGATGATTTTGAAAAAGTTATCTTATAAAATCTTATTTAAGTGCTTTTTTTACTTTTTTAAAACATTTGGCTTTGCTCCGCTAAGTTTCTCCATAAAACCTTTAAAAAATACGGCACATAGCTGTATAATTTTTACACGCTCCAAAATAGGAATTGTGTACAATATATTTATGATTTTTGAACGAACTATTTCTACATTCATTTGCGCCTCCTTTTTTTATCACACATATAAGGGTTCAGGTAGTATATTCCGTATCAAGTTTGAAAAACAAATAGATTTGCTGCACAGTGTTACTACCGGTAGTGTATCCGTATCTGTGTTAATACTATTTTGCATTCGGCGGAATCAAATAATTGGAATTATTGAACAAATTAATAATCTTCGAATATTAACGATCGATCTGTGCGACAAAATTGATGAGAAAACTTTTCCATTAAAAACTGATGTCTTCAAAACATTTTGCATATTTCTTACTACTTGGATAATGCTTCTTACTATCAGTCCGGATTACTCGCTCAAATATGTTATTGTCAACACTACTTTGCACTTAAGTGTGCTTATTATGAGTTCGTTAATGATGCAGTACACCATCATTTTGAAGACAATGAAGCACAGTTTGAAAGTCATAAACATCAATTTGGAAGAATTGTCAATTAAGTGTACTAAAATGCACCGAAATCAGATTCAACTGATAGCTCCTACAGTCAATAAATTGTTCGAGATTCATAAATTATACTCGTTGATTTGCGATGCATGCGAAAGTGTGTCAAACTTCTATTCTTTACCGATTCTACTGTGCATTTTGGAAGTGTTTATTACCGTAATCATCCATGCTTATTATATAGTTAAACTAATATTAGTTGGGAAAATTGTATATTCCATTGAATCATACATTCACTTTATATGCCATGTAAATATTAATTTAATATCATTAATTAGTTTATCGACATCGGTTTCATATCTACTTTCAGAAGTGACGTATTAATTTATTACTTTTTATATGATTTTAACTACATTCATTTTTTTGCAATAACAAATACTTCTCTTTCTAGAGTAAGACCACTGGCAAAATAGTAAATAAATGTATACAAAATACCAAGGACAAAGAAATGAATGAGAAAGTAAGTAATAGTTACAGTTTCAATAATACAAGTTGATATAAATGTAATTGTTTTTTTTATGTGTGCAAGTTGAACCAGTTTTCCAATTATCTTCTGCATACAACTATACAGTTCAAAGTTTTTGATCTTTTCTCATTGGACCAATCTTTAATAACATCGGTAATTAACCGTACTTACTTTTATGCTACTGCAACTTTTATATATTTTGATTACTTTCGAGATTAAATACAGTAAATCTTTAATTATAATAATTTATTATAATCTCTATCGTTATATTTAGCAATCGCTAAACAGAAATTTGCTCTATTTTATTAAAATTAATTTAAAAATATTGTAAAGAGAAACTTTTAATACAAATTTAATGTTTCAAAAATATTTAGATAACAGGAGCAATTACTACCTATTTGGTCATCCTTTTGCAATTTCAAGAGGATATCGAAACAAGAAATTCTTAATCAAATAACGTGCAGCCTAAGTGACAATTAAATTTTCTCTAAAAAATTGTGTTTCCAAGTTTTCACTAATTCTGAAAAGTTATTTGTCATATGACGTGTTTTGAATTTTTTAAATTCTGTAAAATTATAAACAAAGTAGAATAAATATTCTGAATGTTTCCGTGGCCTAATTTTTTGTTGAAAAAATAAAGAAATATTGAAACAGAAAATAATTTTGCAATGAAACTTTGCAAAAACACTTGACATTTTAAAGACAAATAAAAACGGTCAGGCGTATGTCACGATGAGTATCTGTTTTTCCACTGGAATCTTACAGAAAAAGACAAGAAGAAGGGAACAGTCTTACATGCTGTTCGAGGAAACTCCGTAATAGAAAAGTCAAGTGCCATCAATCGGGCTACTGGCTCCGTTATACATTATGGCGCTCGAGCTTTAGTAACCACTGAGTTTCAAAGTCCGGATAAACGGTGAATGATGGACAGATGGTCTGCGAGATTTGAATCTCGAGTAACGAAGAATTAAAAAAACTGTATTTCTGGAGTCATGGATCAACTACGGTTCGGATTAACTTATCACTTTGAATTACACTGATGTAACGGAGATCAGCAGCTCGCAGCTTTAGGGATTGCCTGACATCTCACGGCTCAGCAAAGTTGTCATTAATTATTTTACTTTATTCGATATTTACGTATAAGTAGGGAGGTCAGTTAAAACGGTTAAAATAGTTTTTTTTTGTTTGTTTTCATACTATACTCATATCATTTGAGATTTTTTTACTTATTTGGTTCCTAAGAAAATTTTTTGCATTTTTTAAATTTCAATATTTTTTCTTTTAATTCTTAAAAAAAAACCATTGAATTGAAGTATATACAATTTTAATAAATTGCACTCTTTTGATTAAAGACAATCCATAATTATCATGTACCATCTTAATCTAAAGTGTAGAAAGAGTAGTAGGTAAGGGGTTCGTGCGTGTGACGTACGCAGTGATTGGTTCCCGGTGTGAACCACTTAGCACTGAGACCGATACGAGTCTGGTTTTCCCTACGGGTGAGATTTCTATCTGCGCGTGTTTGTTGAGTTCCGAAGGGTCCGGGCAACGCAGGCGTGCTGTGTGCTCATTAAGTGAGCCACGCCGAGCCCGCAACCCTCTCGAAATTTTCTTATCGAAAGTTTACGCCCGCCCAGTGCTTGACTTGCATTGAAGTTAGGAATCCAGTTAGAGAACTATAGTTGTGAATGTTCCTTTTTGTATGATGTAGCAGTTTGGAGTTCACTCAAAGTTGATCAGATTCTTTAAGTTAATTAAAAAATGCAAATTATGTTTTACATGAATGAAAATATATATTGTTTCACGATAAAATATTTGATAGCTGAAAATTTTCTATATTACAAATCTCAATCCGTCAAACGAAATTCATTTACGACGGTAACGCGTTAAGATTCTTATTAAAAACCGTAAAACGTTTTAACGTATATTCAAATCTTTCAATATGACAAAAAATAATCACCAAAAACCATTGCATCAGCTTTTTCTTGGACCAAAAGATAGCAGATCAAAGAGCTGAAGTGAAAAGAGGATGAGAGAGAAAGGGGCTCAGGGCCCGGAGGCTACGGTATAAATCGCCGTAGACGGACAGCGCGTCCGGTTAATTACAGAGATCGACCGGCCGATTATCGATGGGCGCAGGTCAATAATAAAGAATAAATTAATAAACGTTAATACGCCGATACTCCTCAGCGATATTTGGCAATTTGGCCTCCTGATTGCAACGTTTATAAAAGGCAAAGACGAATGTGCTTATTGAATCATTTATCGAACCCAGAAATCTGCCTTAACTCAGACAAAAGTTGAAAACAATGGATCATAAAAAAATATAATTCATTATAGCAGTAATTAATATCTTTATTAAAATTGCAGTGCTAAATAAACTACAATGCTGCAATCAAATAATACGATTACATTTCGCGAAAATAAAATATAAATCGCGGTGTCTATTCGCACCAAAAATCCACGTAAATACGTCGATTTACGTGAACGTAAGAGAACTTGAATTCGAAAACGTAAAAAATAATAAGACTACATCGACGTAAGTTTATAATCACGTATTCATGAGCAGCTAAA
>JAXIUT010018714.1:1805-19366 GCA_035586675.1 Eurytoma californica | reverse complement strand
TAATTTTTAATTCAATACTTTTTTTTTGCAGGTTAAAAAGTGAAAGAAAAGGCTATAGGTCCCATAGCCCCTTAAAATGTAAAAAAGAAAAATACACGTGTCGATTGTTTTTCAATGTTATTTTAGATGAATTTAATGGAATTTTTCACTTTTCTTTCCAATTGCATTAATAATTTTAGAATTTAAAATGTTTATTTAAGAAGTTGCATCGAGCGTCCGTGCAATGATGATTCCATCGAAGTTAAACTCGGACTAGTGAATAATCGATGGAAATGGAATTTAAATGAAAACAGTGTCCGACCGTAGCCGGCTGTATCTACTGCTCCCAATGTATTTTAAATCGGAACGGTTCGGATTAAATTTTATGTTGCCTTAATAGGGTCTTTTCTACTCGCCGTTCGGTTTGTCTTTCGTAAAGAAAAGGCTATCGGTTCTTTTAAACCAATCCTCCTCGTTCGCCTCCCGTTTATACGATACGCGGAGGTGCATGCGCCGCGCTCCCATCGCGCCGTCGGACGCATGCGAATCTGGCGTCGCGTAAAATGATGGAAAAACTGTAACGAAAATTTTGTTCGTTTTTTATTCACGAATGGAGAAACTATGTGTCGAAATTGCGAATCGAATGCAGACATAAACCGAAAGCCGAGAATCCCAATTTGTCGAAGTTTTGGGTATTAACTATGAGGAATTACATGTTGAATTTGTGTGTTTCAGTTCTGTTGAGTAAACGAAATATACAAATTTTGTGTATAATTAACTAAACCACAGAAATAAAACATAGGAAATGTGTTTTGGGTCATTTGTCCTCTAAAGTTGCATAAATGAAATTTCACATAAACAGAAAGTGATTATTTATTTAAATAAGTGAATAATCACTTATTCTACGTAAAAAGGCTTGAATATAATAATACGTAGTAGATATTTTAAGTTAAATAATTAATAATTAACTTTTCACTTATTCAACGTTACATATTGAGGTAACTAATTTTTATTATGCACCAATATCGAAAGTTTCGGTATGCTGAAAAGGGTCACCGACACACGATATTAATTCTAACACCGAAACTGGGACAAATCAGTATGCAAATGGTCAGCCTTCCATCGCAACTTCCCCGCTCGATCAGATTTCGTGCCACGAGATAGAATCTCCTAATTCGGCGAAAGCATGTAAAAGATAACGCAGACACCGACAAAAGGCGCCTGTGTTTCATTTCGTCCGGCTCGATAGCCTGGAAGCTCGGGTTCCTCTCCTCCGCCTCGTGTATATAGACACTCGTCGCCGTCAGCTCGTCCCCGTCATTTACTTAAGTCCGCGCGCGAGCTCGCACGCGCGGCTGCAGAAGTCGTCGAGGATTATCGTACCTAGATAACTCGGCTCGCTCGGGATACGACGGGGGATGAAAGGGGAGGGTGGGTCGTTACGCTGTCTCGTTGGAGCGCGACGAGCGACGCTTTTCCGCGCAGCTTAAGGCGCCGCCGTATAAATTCGAGCGGCGCGCCCCGGTACCCGGGGTTCTTTCAGCGCGCACGCGGCCTCCACCCATTCCGCGCCTCGCTGCCACTTCTATTTACCATGTACTATCGATTCGCGTGCGCGTCCCCTGCTCCGCCGGGCGAGAGGCGCCTTTTTCCACCCCCTCGGATAACAAGATTTTCCCCGGCGGAGGAAGCGACGCGGGTTCTCTTGTTTTTCTTCGAGTCGCCTTGCCGCCACTCCCCCCCCCGCGCAGGCTCCCGCATCTGCTGGCGCCCGACCTCGGCGTAATCATCATTCCGGATAGGGAGTCGCGCTTTCTTTCCCCGCGGATTTCGCTTTCGCGCGGGGCGTGTCGTCTTATCATTAGATTCGAGAATGTTTGATGATACATCCGCCGTCTCCGGGAGAAGACGGTGTGGAGTCGCTTTTTTTTAATCAATTTTTTTTGCAGGTCGATTCCTTGAGAGAGGAGTGTCACTGAGTCGTAGTATTAGATGCTTGATGGATGGATAAATAATTTCGCTGAACTCAGATCAAGAAACTGCCAAAAAGTGAAGGGACTATAAGTGACATGCAAATACTTTTAGGGATAGTTTTATGTAATTTTCCTCACTTAGGTGATCTTTACTGAGTTCGACAATAAGACGCTTATTTTTAGCTTTATTTAACTTGGAAACGATTTTTAAATTTAATAACTATTATAAATGTATTGCCTTTCAGATATCTACAAACTTCTTACAAATTAAATTTTTCATTCCAAACTCATCTGTAAACGACACTTTAATGAAAGCGAAACAAAAGTAGCATTTGATTCTCTGTAATACTTTATACTCGTAAAGTTACTTTATTCTCACAAATTTACTTTATTCCCACATTTGCTTTTGTAATTGTTTCCGCAGTTGCGTTTTCCGTTTGCTTTTCGCGCACTTCATAATACAGATATTTTTCATAAACATCATGATCCAAAAAATATCGAAAGGCATTCCAAACATATTTTTAGAGCAACCTTTTTGCTATCACGAAGCTTCCTCACAGAGGAAGCAAAAATACTGCTTTCCCATCAGCGATCAAATAATCGATTGTCAGTCCAGTTCGCAAAGCCCTCGTAATTCGGTTTCCCCCCAGGTGAATAAACGAACGTCGCGAGCGGGAAAAAAAGGACACAATACGCACCGCTGCGAGACGCGCGCAAACCTCCGCGGAATTGTTTATCCCCTCGCTGCCGTGATTTTCTCTAGATTTTTGCGGTTGCGAGCGGCGCCTTTGTCTCGGGCATCGGCGCGCGCTCCTTTGGCCCGGTGAATGCGCCGGCCGTGGAGAGGGCCGCGCATTCAGCCGCGGGGCGCCGGCTGAATGGCTCGCGGCGAATTCAAGCGGCTCGTTTTTTTTTTTTGTGCGAGGCCCACCCTCGAGCTTGAGAGCCTCGCCACGACATAATTATTTCTGACGGCGATGCGCCCGCGAGACTTTTAATTTTACCGTGGTTGCGTTGGCTTTTCGAGTCGTGCTGATTTTCTTTTTGATTCGGTGAGAAGAATTTCTCGTATTCGTGAAAGTCGCTTTTCTTAATTTTGAGTTGATGCACAAGCTTCGTAATTTATTTTTACAGGGACAACTCCTAAAAATTACGAAGATTTTTCAGTTAGGTTTCAGAAAAAAAAATCGCTTTATGATTATAGCTTTTAATTATTAATTATTGACCTTTTATTCGTGGCTTAGTCATTTGTTCTATTAATATGCCGAAAATCTATCTAATATGCCGAAAATCGTTTCGTTAATTAGTAACTGTTCTTAATCTTGATGCTTTTGATACGTTTTTTCCTTAGGAAGATTTTAAATTTGATTAATGTAATAGGAATAACGAGCTTTTTTTATAATATTGATTATTGTTGTTTAAAAGGAAACAAATGTATTCAAAGCAGACGAGAAAAATAAATATCAATGAAAAGTAATGAAAGCTAACGTACATACACTGTTTGAGGTCAGTAGTAAATGGATTTATTTAAATATATTCAGGGATTAATATTCGATATGTTATTATAAAAAAACTTGTATAAATATTAATCATAAATAACTTTTAAATTAAATTTTTAAAAGTGCTGTAAAGATTAAAAAAAAAATTACGCTCATTTATTATTGTTATTTTCGTAAGAGAGTTAGTATTATACCTTAATGAATTTCAATAAATTTATTTTATTTCTAATTGGACTGTTGAAAAATAGACTATTGAAAAATAAACGACCCATTTCTTTTTCAATTTGATGCTTATACTAGCGAAAATAAGGTATTTTAAAAATGCGTGAAACGACACCTTTTATGCACTATATGATGGATATGTAATACTAAGCTATATTTTTGCAGAGAATTTCAACTTGCGTTATCTTGAACGTTAACTTGGCGTTAAATGGAAAAAGGAAAAGCTACGTGTCGATTATTTTTCGATATTCTACTCGACGGATCTAATGGAACTTTTTTTTACGCGGAAACAAAATTACTACAATAACTGCAAAGGATTTTTTTATTAAAGATTTTGTCACAGCTCCCCCTTCAGTATCCATCATCGTGAAAATTCCACTTACTTTCGACATAATTAATTTTACGACCCTCGACGTGGCTTTTTAAATTCAAAAAACCATTCCCAACTCTCTTGAAAACTCCTCGTAACTGCTCTCGTAACACAATTAAATGATTAAAGGCGCCGCGATTGAACTTAAAAAAAAAAAAAAAATCTCGCTCCCCTTTAACCCCGACCTCCCTTTGTCGTAAAAGCGCGGACGTAACGGTGGCCGCTTGTCCCTCTTCTCTGCGAATAATCCGCGAAAATTGTAGCTCGTCCCCCGTCCTCCTCTTCGCCTCCCCTACTTTTTTCCACCCGCTACTTTTTTTTTCGCCCGGTGTCGGTAAACACGGCGACGTTTCATTATCTCGGTTCGGCGGCGGTGGAGCGAAGGCCGAGAGAGCAGCGCGAGGCGCAAAAGCGCGCCGGAGCACTTTGACATGCACTCGAGCACGCCGTTTTCGGCGGCCGCCAAGATTTTCAGCCGCGAATTTCCCCCCCCGGCTTTCAGAAAGCTCTTTTTCACTGCACGCCTCGCCCGCGCCTCCCTTTGTAATAAACGAATTTCCCTCCTCTTTTTCTTTACGAAAACTTTTCCGAATGTTTGCAAAAAGCTGCGAGCGCGAGGCGAGGCGCCGGCTCGCTTTAAAGGTGCCAGCTGCTTCAATTTTCGCGGCTGCGACGGTTTTAATGTTAGGGCTTTTAACGTGAGATCCTGGGTAATTGGGAAATTTGCAAAAAATAAAAGAAAAAAAAATAATTCAGTTTATGTCATTGCGGTGAATTGTTGTTGGGAAAAAGTAATTAATGGTAAAGTTAAAATAAATATTTTTTTAAAATTATATCATAAACTTTTAAATAATTAAAACTGTAATATAGGATAAAAAAAGATTTGTGATTTTTAGTTGTTTATTTCAAACATTGACCTAACACTTTTTCTGAAATCAGAACTTATCTTCTCAATATAATAAAAACAATGCGCACCCTATGAGACGCGCGCAACGTAAATATAAATGTATTTTATAAATAATTAAAACTGTAAAAGGGTAAACAAATCTTTGTGATTTTTCATGCTTAAAGTACGTCTAAATGCTATTATTTTTAATATAAATATATATACATTTTTTATCCGCTTAAAAAAATACAAAGGACTTTTTATTAAAAATGCAAAATATTACGAAGATATTAAACAAAGCAGATTCTAACTAAAAAAGGGACGAAGAAACGGAGGTCTGGCACTTTTTCAATTCCGCAAGATAACGAAGTCGCGAAAGTCTGTTATACATGTTATCAGATGTAATGGAGAATGCACCTCGAGGTGCGCGCATTCGACCGACGTGGAGCCGACGTCAGTTTTCCCCTCGCTTCGGGTACATTCCTCGACCGGCCGTCCCTTTTTCTCCAATCTCCTCCGTATCGCCCGACGACACGACTGTTTTTTCTCGGAAATAAATAAAACTCGAGTTTTGTGACGCGCCTCTTTTTTCTGGATCGGCGCTTTATTAGCGGCCCGGCTTGGTTTATATCGGGCTGGAAATTAGGAATTCCGGATCGACGCGAGGAGTCGCTAAGTGGTTTTTGCTTACGCGCGAAGACCCCCCCGGGGCGCCCATAAAATCTTCATCAGGCCATTCATCAACGATTCATTTGGCCCCGGCCGAACTTTCCCCTCTTCCGGGCGATTTTTCCGCGCAGCCCCTCTCCTCGGGCCTCCATCAATTACTCGGGGCTCGGGGAAGACACGGTTTTATACTTTATTGTGCGCCGTTGGCAGGCTAAAACTGTCAAACTGTCGAGAGAGCCTCCGCGCCCCGGGAATTTATGTCATTTTTATAGCGCGTCATTGCGAGATGAGGAGAAATTAGATCTGGCGCGTCATTGTTGACGAATCGATTTACCTCGAAAAATGGCCGGTGCCTGTATTATGACGTGCATCGACGGTGCATTTTCAAAAGTCAATTGCGCTACGCGCCAGTTCGCGACTGTTCGACAAAAATGTTTGCCGTTTATTTTCCTTCGTTTTTTTTCCCTATACTCTCGATCCATACCGCTGCTCGTTTTTTCGCGTGCATTAATGACGTTTTATACCGCTGCGGCGGTGTTGCAAAAATCGCGCTTACAATTTGACATTAAAACGAAATAAATCAAATTTGTTGGGTATGTAATGCGAAATTGGTAATAAATGATGATTTATTTGTAATTATATTGTGTTTTAAACGTAAAATACAACGTACGTATCTGTTTAATTAAAAAAGATGAGGGAAAATTTAAGAATTTTTTGTATTCAATAGGACGAAAAATATGTGAACGTGAAATGCACTTTTATTGAAACTGGAATACGGGGTGACTATATTGGAGTGTAGTTTATTTGAACGGGAAGACTTCATATTTGCACAAACAAAATGCTGTAATTTCCATAATTTCTTGATAAGTTGTTCATTTTGCAATATTTGTACACTCGCGACTGCAAATATACCTACATAAAGAGCCGCTGTAAATTTTGTAGCTTGCGATTGACATAAAATCTGTAAATAAAAATATCTAAATAAAAATAAACACATCTTTTTCAATAACATAATCACACAAAAAGTAGTTACATTAATAAACTTCGTGCATTTTGTCCTCCAGAGTCCTAAAAATCCTCCGACAGCCGAATCCCGGCATTCCTCCCGACAAGTTTACGAACAATCCTTCGTTTACAACAAAACTCTCTGCAAAATTGAAAAACAATAGCAGCCCGAGTTTCCCGCGGAGCGGCGTACATATACGCCCCCCCCCTCCTGAAGTGATCCTAAAAATGCAAAAACTTCGCCGTGAAATTAGTTGGTCACCCGTGCCGCGACGGGGGGGTTTGAAAAAAAAAAGAGAGTCGGCGGCGCGGAACCGCGCGCCCGGGATGTAAATCGGACGCGCGGCTGCGACGCGAAAGTTCGCCCGGGTAAAAAGGGGATTCCCGAGCTCGGCAGCTGCGGCACGCCGAGGCGCCGCCGCGGATTGCGGCCGGGAAATTTAATTAGCCATTTATTGCGCGCCCATGAAGTCGGCGCGCAATTAGCGCGATCGCTCCGAGGAACATCCCCCGCGGAGTCTGGTGAAGATGCGGTGATGGGGGTGAGGGGGGAGGGTTGCTCCCGAGTCAGCCGTTCCGCCGGCACTTGAGTCAGTTCGCGGATCCACGCGAATTTCGGTGCTGTGTGCGCCGCTGCGTCTCCTGTTAACTTGGCGATCTGTTTCGAGAGGGGGGGGGGGGGGGAGAAGTGCTTTGAGGAGATTCGTCTTGTGGTCAAGCGGGTGTTTGCGGATTTGAAATTTAGTTCGATTCTTGCTCGAGTATTTGCTTAAATTTGGAGGATTGAATGAGCTTTTTGAGGAGTAAGCTTTTAAGTAATTGTGTGGAATTTGGAGTAGCGATGATAAATTGTCAGGTAGTTTATATGCTCAAGGTTTAATTGTTGGATTCTAGCTTTTCTTCTGCAAGTTAATAAAAACTGTTAGAGTACGAAGTGTAATCACAAATTACTATTATATAAGTGACTTTAATAATTGTAATAATTCGTTAAACAACGTAAAATTAACTTATAGTTTCATAATCAACAGTTGAAGTACTATACAATTAGCTTGACCTAAAGAACGAGAAATTAATTATCGTTTATATTCACGTAAATTAAAATGCATAAGGTTTAAATAAAAATAGTCGCTGTTTATCTTATTTCAAGTGGAATTGAGTAATAACCAATCAGACCCAGTGAATTTTCTGTACACTATAGAACGGATATGAAGAGAAAAGAAAATTTACGAACGTCATTGATTGCAACTCATTTCTGCCTGGAATGTGGAGCATTCAAAAAAGAGTTTCAAAAAAGAAAATTATTAAAAACTTAATGAGCTTCAGGGAAACGGTCTACTTTCACAAATTGCAGGAAATATCAATTTAGTATAAATTTTTATCAATCAAGTTTACTATAAATTTTTGTTTACGTTTATAAAAAGATCAATTTATTATTTAAATAACTTTTTAAATTAACATTTTATTCAATATTTGTTGATGAATAAAATGCAGTAATATTTGTATATGCAACAATATTGAATCGCAAGAATATTGTACAGACTTTCCATCTATGCGAAACTAATGTAAATCCGATTGTGCAATAATTGACTGATTGAGCAAGTAAGTTACGAGCGAAAATTTTACAAGAACGAATATCGTGCACGCAACATTCTTTAATCGCCCTCTCTTATAATTTGATCACCATTTCTTCCACAAAAAAGTCCAATCTTATCAATCTCGCGCCTTGAATTCCCACCGCGAAAATCGATCCGAATTAACTTCAGCCAGCGTCCTCTCCAATTTCCTCCATTGCCGAATAATCCAATCCACGCGGAAAACTCCTCGCATTTCCAAAAGTATACCGTGACACTCGTAACGCGTCGTTTGTCATCGCACCCCCCGCCTCGCTACCAATTTCACTTCCACCTCCATTAACGAATAAAAAGCCGCTAGCAAGCTCGCAGCTGGGACTCACACGTGCCCCCCCTGCACCTCTCAACTCGTGTCATCTCGTCTCGAAAAAAAGACGCGAGTGCAGCCTGCACGCACGCGGGCGACGCGTAAAAAAGCGGGCAGCTGCGCGCAATCGGCGCGCGTCAAAGGGGATGGTTAACGTCGCGCGACTGAAAAATTCATCGCTCCGCTTTAATTATTCCGCGGCCATCTCCGCCCGACCTCTTGATTGCGCCGCGACAAGATTGCCCCGGACGGATCGATCCGCGCGTTGAGTCGAGTGCTTTTTGTTTCGCCGGGGATTCTATCTCGCTGCTCCCGAGACGCTCTGCGCTGCTCAACGAGCGCCGGGGGTTAATGTTTCCTTTCTAATGGAGAGTGCGACGGGTGTCGGGCGGAAGACGCGCCGAGGCGAGGGTGGAAAAATGTTTTCGGTTTAGCGGTTGATTGGGATTCTGTCTGAGAGCTTTTACGCTCGATTACGCCGGCTCGATTGAAATTAGTCGGATGCGTTGGAAAAATTTGCTTTTATTAAAAATTGCCAAGCTCTTCGGCTGATGGCGAGAAGATTAACAGCTGTACTTATTGTGCTTTTTGGGACTTTCATTATGAGATTGGGAGGGTTTCAATTGGGCAGAGGCTATATTTTAAGCTGACATTTCGTGGATGTTAATGCTGCACGTGTGTGTTAAATAATTAATTATATAAAAGTCTTACAGTAATTCTCTCAATTCTTCTTCTTTTCTTATTCAGATCAAATAACAATTCGAGCATTAATAAGTAGATTCTAGCTGTCAGGTTACTAAATTGTACCTGTAATTGTTTGCAATAAAGACTCTGTCGGTATCATTTCTCGACGGCAGTTGTGGCAGGCGTCTACGTTGATTGTAATTTTTATTTTAGTTTATTCGAATTGAACGAAGTATTTTTACGCAATCTTTTTTCACCGATTATTGTTTATTCATTCTACTTCCGCTGTATCGTTGGAGCGCAAAAAAATAACTGCTCGGCATTAACAGCATCGATTAATCATATTTTATTTCAATAAAATTCCAATAACGTTTCTTCTCAGAAAACGTGTTTATTTCGTAAAATAAAATAATTTTACGCGAGTCGGTTAATGAGCATTAAAAGGTGCACTCGCGTGACGTTCGTGCGCAGAATTAGTCGGGGATGCGATGGATCGGCCATCGGTAATTTCGCTCGGACACTTATTTATTCCAAATCGAGGGTCACATTGGCGCGCTCGAGTGAAAAGCGATGAATCAGCGAAATTCGCCTCGGCGCGCTCGATCGACCCCCCTCGCTAATTATAGGGAAATTAATAATCGCGACCTCGGCTCGGGAAAAAAACCTCCCTGTAAATTCCCTCGTGCTTTTATCGGGAAGGACTCGAAATTTATAAAAAAAAAGGGGGGAGAGAAAGGATCGCCTGTAGTGGACGGTTCATTTATTATCGTCCGGTAACGAATGGGCTGCCTTTCACGGTCTTGACTTCGACGGCTAAAAACTTGTCCGATTACTTTCTCATCCCCGTGAATGATAAAACAAACAAGTCACATGTGAAAGGTCGACCAGGCGGAAAGAAGGAAGAAATATAAAAGACACGAGGTATAAATTCATTTTTTTTCAATTTTATATCTTTACTCCAGGGTGGATACAAAGTATAATCGCGTAGGCGGCTGAAGCCTTTTACCGGACGATGGCCAATCGAATTTGTTTCCGCATTAGCGAGTCCGCCGCTGCTCTTCCGCCTCTTTTTTTTTCCTCGGCCTCCCACCCCCCGTTCGACCTCTCACTTACCCTCATTATATCCGCCGAGGCTCGCGGCCCCCCCGTTCCGCTGCGGTGCTTCGTCTTCCTTTATTCTCGCGCCGCATCGGTGCCCCAAGGGTTGTTTCCTTCCTCCCTTTTATTTCCTTCGCGCAGGCCTCCTCCGGAGCACTTGAACCTCCATTATTGTAATGAGAAAGTAATTTTCCAGCGCATCGTTCATTATCAGCAACTTTTTTTTCTCTTTCCTCCTCTCGGCGATGTACACGCATAATTAATTCCGCAGTCGCGTGTCCCGCAGCGTGAAAAATGAACCGATCGCGTTTCACGAAGCTGGCATCGGTGACTTTTTCTCTCTTTCTGATTGTGCACTGCTTCGCGAACGCTTGAGTTTTATATAAATTATTGGAAAAAGCGAAATGTATATCGTACGAGTAACAATTGTAATAATTGTTTCCACAGATGTTCTCGTTTACAACAAATGAGTTTCCAGTGATTTATTAAAATTTTTTTCCGAAATAATAATTCTCTCTTAAAAAACGATGGTAGAATGTAATCCATTATCCGAAAAGAAATTATTGGACAAACCTACTGAAAGAACTTCTCCAAACTTCTAAAAGGTACTTCGCTCTAAATTTTAATAAGTGAAATTCGTCCAAATGCACTTATTTAACGTGAATAGTCGTTCACTGATTCGTTTTTAAATTTTATTATTATTCTAAAATTTGTACGGTAAATAATTTTTTTTATTTGTACTACCAACCATTTACTATTTAGTCCAATACGTATAATAAGTTTGAAAATAGAATATAAATTAAAAAGTAGTGTCCTCTTGAGGTAGTCCGTTGTTTGATAGCTAAAAATTTATAAATTAAATTTTGCTAGTCACAAGAAGAAAAAGAAAAGTCTTAAATTTCATAATTCCGCTCACCAAATCACGTCCCTTCGCTATGAACTAATAAGCAATCCGTCGGGTGGGTTTCGGTTGAAGACCAAGCGAAAAACTCGCGGATGCATCCATCTCCCTTGACGCGGTTCCGGGGAATCGCGCGCGCCCGGTCGATTCAAGGTCGCCGTCGACTCCGTCGAAAAATTTTAATTAAAAAACTTTCGACGCGCAATTTCGCCGGGCGCTCGAGCAAAAAACTGCGAGGCGCGCCGCGCGCTCGCAAGGGGCAGCCCCCCCCCCTCCTGCGCGTTCCGCGGGGTTCTTATCAGAGGCGCGCGTCTGCGCGGCATCGATCGGCGCGCGGCCACTTCTGCGCGGCCCCGGGATCGGGGGCGATTCCCCCAGATCGCTGGAAAAAAGCGGAGGCACTTGCCGGGGCTTTCTTTTTGAGCGATGAACCGGTCCTCCTTCGATGGTGGATTGGGTTCGGACGGATGATCAAGGCTTGATGTTTGAGGTTGAATGAGGTTACTGGAATTAGTTACGAATGTTGGTGGATTGTGGGTTTGATCAGCTGATCCTCTCTGAAATAAACGATTATTGTATAGGATATATTGTGACGCTTTGAAAGATAAAATTTGTGTGGTAAACATCCGGCTGCACGACAATTTAATTAAAAAAATTTTGATATGAATTTAATATCTAAAAATCATCGAAGAATTGTTAATAAATATACGTCGAAAAAATATAAATTAATAAGAACTGACCTTCTGAAATGGAAAGAATTTGTGGAAGTTTATATTTTTCAAAAGTTTTCTTAATAAAAGCGTATAACAAAATTTAACGATGATGAAGATTTACTAATTCGATTTGATAAACATATCAGGAAATTATTTGAATTTCGAATAATAAAAAAGTATGAAACTTTTTCTTTTATATCTCGTTTTGCTTTTTCGCATTTCGATTGCACATATTTTATGTAGATACAGACGAGTTGGCAAGGCACTGCCTTTGTATTTGATTCATCGAATAAAAGCTTTTATTTACATTATCTACTATTCAAAAATGAACTATATTTTTATTCTAGGTTTCTTTATTCAATTATTTCTAACTTTGCTTTTGTTCTCATTATTATTGGAAATCTGAGTATGTTTCCATGAAAGTATACCAGCTTTCTTTAAATGGTGCTCTTGACAGTAATATTTCATTACGTT
This sequence comes from Eurytoma californica, assembly GCA_035586675.1. Lineage (NCBI taxonomy): Eukaryota > Metazoa > Arthropoda > Insecta > Hymenoptera > Eurytomidae > Eurytoma > Eurytoma californica. The sequence continues at coordinate 6,955 of JAXIUT010018714.1, read as the reverse complement.
ATTTCGATTTAAAAAGAAAATACAAGGAGGAAGAGAAAAAAGGCTTGAAATGCATCATAACGTTTCACGAACCGAAAAATTCTTCCATTTCTCTCGCGCAATACAAACGGCTGTCTGACACATCTAACGCCAGAACATGCGCAGCTTCATTCTTTTCGAACCCGCAAGTAACATTCGGCTTTTTTCCTCCAACAACAGTTCGTTGCTTAACTAGAGGGTAAAAGCGGAGCTTTATAAAATGAAAATTCAACATGCATTCCTCGTTTTCAGCGGCGCGTTATTCCGGCTCCTTTAATTTCGAGAATTTTTTTACAATCACGCGTGGATGCTCCCCTTTCCCGGGGAATACGCCGCCTCCACGCCGCGGCAAAAGGCACGAAAGGAAATGCGCGCCAGCGAACTGTTTCTAAACATTTAATTAATTTTAATTTCTCGAGCCAAAGTATAAGAGCGCATTCATCGCTCATTCATATTCAATTCCCCCGTTGAAATCGAACGCGCGCTAACTGAATATTCAGCACTAATTGAGAGTATAATCAATAACCGTGTTATCCCGCATCACTCAATCAATCATAAACGCAATCAAGCCTCGCCGCAAGGAAAAAAAAACACAGAGCAAAAAAAAAAAAATGTTCCTACCCAATCGAAATTCCCCCGTAAGCAGAGTATACACGGGCGATGATAATACGCGATGCCGCGCGGTTCTGCACCGACTTCGGCTTAATTGCCGATTCGCCCGCGGCGCTTTTCCGGCCGCGCAGTTGTAAAATTACGCGCTAAAACCCGCCGCCCCGCGGACCAGTGGGCAAATAAGATAACTCGATCAGCGGCTCGTAAATCGATCGGCGAAGGTCGCCGCGCGCGATAATGGATTTTTCGCTTTTGTTCATCTTCAATGCCGAGTCCGCAGTAAACGCCCGAGTCCCTTTGTGACGGTACGGACGGGCAGGAAGATTCGCGGGGTAATGAGGATTTTGTTTTGGTTCACAATATTTCGAGCTTCGTTGTTTTTAATGCGCATCAACGTATACACTCTCCCGGGATAAAATTGGCGCTGCTCGCTTGAAATGTAAATTTTTTAAACTCGTCGGCCACCGTGAGATTGAACATCTGAAACTCATTTTCCAACGTCGAATCTGGAGGTGTATATAAAATGAAATTAATCCTTGTTCTTTTTTTTTTCGCAAAAATAAAAAGGAGTAGAACAGATGGGTGTGGCTTGCAGCTGACAAATGAGTTTATTCCTAAAACATGGATCTACTAAAAAATACTTCACCAGACAAACTGGATGCTATCCACTGGTCATACAACAGCATCGCCTCGGCCTTTTGATAAATCTCGGCGGAAATGCGCATTCGCGCCGGGGCGTCAGGCGTAAATCAGTCGAAGTTGATGCATGGAAACAGCGGGGGCGAATTCGGTAGCTCGGAGAACGCGTCAAATCGATATATAGGCCTCCCCCCTGCGCTGAAAGTGAAAGGTTATTGAACATTTGACAAAGAGTTTTCGCCGAGGCGCGCACATCTGTATGCGCGCGTGGAGTGCGTCCGTGGAGTGGGGGCTTGATTGTCGCCCGGCCTCTTTTCCACGCCCGCGCCCGTGCCGATTCAATTTTCAATTTTCCCCTCCCTGTCATTGAGGCAGACACGCTCTCACTCCGGGCCGCCTTCGCCCCCTTCTGCTCCTTTCATTTTCCGCGGAAATGCTGCGGAGAAGTTCCGCGCTGACGGCGAAACAAAGGGACTCGTGGTATGTCTATCTGTACACCTTGCTTTGGTCAAATTTAACTCGCGTTTATGAGTAATCGATATTGGAGGAGTACGCGAAAGGGTCCGTCGAACGTAACTGTCCGAACGAGCACGTACTTCGTGTTCAACTTTTAATTGAAAATTTAATTGAGAATTTTCGAAATATTGCCGCTTTTTCTCAACTGCGCAGAGTGCTTCTAGCGAAAACTTGCATTTTTCTCAAGCTGCTCTCCTCCGTGTGTTTTCGTAGAAGTAGGGTAATTTGAGATGGGATAACGATATTCAAACTCGAGTTGTGATTTTTGCATTTTTTTTCATCATCAAAGCGGCTGCAGCTAAAGTAGCTTCCAAAGGTAAGGCTGTTACGTTTTTTACTTGCGCGATTTTCTTACGGCAATTTTACGTTGCATCTCGTATGCAAAACAATACGAAGGGTCGCGCGCAATCCCTCAGGCTTTGCATACATAAATTCATACTTATCTTCTGGACGTAGTAGCAGCCTTCACAATATATTTTACGAAAATTTAAAGCGTTTGTCACTGTACTCTTCAAATGCGCATTCTCGCATTTCACGTCTCGCACTCGCCAGGCATCTAAGCTTTATCCCGCACAATTTATTCACTTCCAAATGATAGGCGTACAACAAGAATCATTTTTTAAGATTTGACTTTTAAATGTTGTATAGTGTCTCGAAAAAATTGAAAAAAAGGCAAATTTAAGAATGAGCGTTATAATTTATTAAAATTTTTTTCTTTTCTTAAGAGCCTTTTGATTAATAAAGACACTTTAAAAATTTAATACTTAAAATTCTTCAGAAGCAAGCTAAAACGCTTATGGGACAATCTTTTCAAGAATACTAGATCAGTTTTCAATGAAAGAGGAAGAAATATGAAAAATTCCATTATATGTATTCGGTAGAATATTGAAAAATATTCGTCACTTTTTTTTTTAATTTAATTCTTTTTGGAAAAAATATCATGAGTCAAAATTTATTACGTGATGTCACCATAGTGTATCTATATATGGTGCAAAAAAACGCCCCGCGAGGTGCAATTTCAACCTTCAATATGTTTATTAACAACCATTGAAAAAAAGAAGAAAGAATATTTTCAACATTCTGTTAGATGCATAAAAAGGAAACTAAAAAGAATTTTCACGAAAACCGCGAGAAAAAGTTTCTTTCAAATGTTTCAAATGACCGCACCAATTTTGCAAGGTACAAATATACAATTTCGCCCTAATCAAAGTTCATTGCGCAGGAATTTCTTAATAAACGAATAATTGCGAAGAAACGTTGCAAAGCGAGGTGATTACGCTGTACTCTCGTAGCTACTCGAGCTTCGCGGCGGAGAATCAAGTGCACTCATCCCCGGTGCCGATCTCGTTCGCGGCCCTTTTCCGCGTTACTTTTGTCGCTGTGCTCACCAAGAGAGAGGCTACGGCGAAAAGTCCCGGGCGACTTCCGCGAAGCGCATTCAAAGAATCGCGGGGGATCAAGCGGCTTGGCACTCGGGGGTGCGAGTGCCGACGGCAGTCGTCGCGCTGCTCCTCGACAAAGTGAAAGAGCCCGTCGGCGCGGAATTTCGCACTGGCGAGTCTTAAAGGACGCGCGCGGCCCGGCAACACCTCCCCTCCCCCGGCTTTGATAATTCCCTCATTTTCCGAGATCTTTCATCACCGCCGCGTAATAGAAGGGCCACGCTCGCTGCGCCCGGGAAGACGGTCCGTAATACTTGCCCCCCCTTCTCTATATACATACCTCTCTCTTTGTGCCTCTATATCCTCTAAGCGAGGAGATTTAGTCTTGGATAAGTCGGAAGAGGGAGAAACGCACTATCTTTTAGAGCCGTTCTCTGAGTACTTAAAAAAGCGCTGTCGGTACAATGAACTGGCCGTTGAAAGTTTTGACGGGCTGTCGAGGTATTTAGTTTTTTTTTGTATTGTTTTAAGTGGGGGAAAGGGACGGTGGAAATGGAAAATACCTTGTGTAAAATTGTTTTCTACAGTGCTTCTGCTTTCTCGTACAGATAGCTTCGGGTCATTAAAAATTTTTTTCAAGTTTTGATGTAGAAGTGTGTATATAATTTCGGAGTACATTTGCTTTCACATAAGGAAATTTCGTATTGATAAACATTTTTTTAAAGATTTTTTGATATTATTTTCGATTTTCATTTTAAGTCACTAAAATCTGGCAAATTTTTGTTTTCTTTTAAAGTTTTGCTTAATTATCTACTTAATACAGTTAGTTACTTATTTATTTACTTACTTATTTTTCATACCGTTTGGTGTTTATGTAATTTTTGCAAGATATTCTACAAATTACAAATGATAGGTATACTTAATTTATAAGGTAGATATGAGGTACATTGTTTAATCGGATCCTTTTGATATTTAATTTTTGTAAATCTTTGAATTAAACCCAACTTTTTTAATAAATTTGTGCTTTTGGAGATCTTTACGAGAAAGCATAATATCATAGCAGTTGTTACTGTTTTTTCTGTTAAATTCAACACAATTTTTTTTTAAATTTATTTATTTATTTTAGTTTATTATACTTTTATAGTGCATATACATAATTATTACGGAAGTAATAAACTTCTGAAATTCCTTTGTTCACCTTTACGAATAAATGTACTTAGTTTCATGAATACAATCTGGCTTTATGTAATATATATGTACGTCTGACTGTTTTGGAAGTTATCTACTTAATACATTTAGTATATACAGTTCCGTTTAATTAATTTGATTTACTTCTTAAGTTTCAAAAGTTCAAAAGTATTTAAAATTGATCCTCTTAAAAATTCATTGTTTCTAAGAATCTCAACTGAAAAAAGAATATTTTCCATTCCCCACCAAACTGAAAAAGAACGAGAAAAAAAGAAAAACAAAAGCTCGTAATATTTCCAAGCCCAATAACTCAGCGAAAGGAAACAAAACCATAATAGCCCTTCATCATTTAACCCTTCATCTCAAAAGTTACACCCGCAACTAATAAAAGTAAATTTAAAAAAGGTCCCAACAAAAATTCATTCTTCTATCTCACCTAAAAAAGGAAAATTTTCTATTCTTCACGAAAACAAAAAAAAAAAAAAAAACCAAAAGCTCGCAAAACAACACCAAGCCCAATAACTCAGCGAAAGGAAACAAGACCATAATAGCCCTTCATCATTTAACCCTTCATCTCAAAAGTTACACCGGCAACTAATAAAAGTAGATTTAAAAAAAGTCCCCTCAAAAATTCATTCTTCTAGCGATCTCACCTGAAAAAGGAAGATTTTCCATTCGCCACGAAAACAAAAAAAAACCAAAAGCTCGCAAAAGAACACCAAGCCCAATAACTCAGCGAAAGGAAACAAAACCATAATAGCCCTTCATCATTTAACCCTTCATCTCAAAAGTTAC
>JAXIUT010018662.1:0-19397 GCA_035586675.1 Eurytoma californica | reverse complement strand
CCTTTGGAGTATATGCTGTACTTTCTTAGTACAGATGGCGCCCCCGTCGTTTCGTACAGCAGAAACGCCAGAGTGGAATAGCTACTCTCCTGTTTTAGGACAAATCGAGAGACAAACGCTTTTCGTATCAGCAGAAACGATAGAGGGGGTAACTGGTCTCTTGTTTTAGGACACTGGTTCTCCCAAATCGAGAGACAAACGTCTCAGTGCACTTCGGATATCGTCTGCACTAGTCAGTACAGCGGATGCCTCAAAGGTTTCTCAGTGTAGAATTTCGTACAACCTATAATGAGCGTGAATTAATTTTATTCGCATACTATTTCGTTGAGTTTTGCTTCCTTCCTATAATCAATTGATTTGAAAAATTATAATCGTTGAATTTGCGTATACCTGAAGATTATCGAGATTTTACTTTTTCAGGTTTCAGCAGTGCTTCGAAAACGTGGCTACCGGTCCATCAGAATTACAAAACTTTGAACTTAGCCTTGCAAAAGACACAGCAGGAATCCCATTACACATTGTATACCACCATGACGAGCTTAAAAAATTCGTCGGAAACTTTGAAAAATGCCCCGTTAGAGACTGAGGTACTGAATGACAACCAAGTTCTAGCCGTTATTCGGCAAACACCCGCCGAAAGTGTCGTCCTACTCATCAACTTCTCTGACAACGCTCAGCAAGTTGTAAACGTAAATAAATACGTACCTAAAGTTGCTGAAACGACTATTGTAGCATCTAGCATTGGGTCAGGTCTTAAGTGGGGGTAAGTTATTTTCGTTTCAATGTTATATTTTTATAAATTAAGTACCTTCGATTATTTTTGATAAATTAACAATAATCGATTATTTATTTTTAGCTCATCCGCTGATCCTTCGAAAATTCAGATACCACCGAAGGCTACAGTTGTAGTTGTTGCAAAATCAAATAAGTAAAATTTATTTGGCAAGAAACTTTGTGACAATAGATTTGTAATGTTAAATTACATAAAAATAAATAAAGCAAATATTTAAAAAGTGATGATTTGTTAAATTTATTTATTTCTTTATTAACCAGTTAAAAAAAATTACAACTTTGGAAACCTATGCGGCCATAGGTCCAAGTAGTAATTCTCATAAAGGTAAATTCTCATAAATAAATTTGAGGAAGAGAGGTCTCGAATGATCACAAAACGAACCAATGAATATTAATTCATTTATTAACAAGCTGACGTTTCGACGCTGGAAATAGCGTCTTCTTCAGAGCTTTAGTTAAATAAATTAATGCATTTGTTTCGTCGTAAAGAACAATTACAAAGTTCTTAGTCAATTAGTGTCGGCTAACAGTGCCTCTGGTAATTATAGAGTCATTTCCAAAAAGCTTATAATCTTTCGTCTTCTGCGTAATCCAGTATAGTAGAAAAATTCTAATTAGGTCGAAAAATTTCTCATACTATCGAAAAATGATTACAATAGAGATAAAAAATTTACAGTCTAACTGCAGTAATCCGACAACTATTTCCTACAACATAGAGTTTTTTTAGAGTCGCAGTGTTTTATTCTTCTCCAAAAAGTCGTTACCTCTCCGTTCGATTATCCCAAAATCATGTACGAGTCGTAATCGGCGTTGCAATCATTTCCTTTAAGGTAAAATGTCACACGCCTCTTGTGTACGTACGTATTTTCACGACATTTCGGGCTGGCTCTTTACGACGTGCGAAAATACGGTAGGTGTGCAAACGCGCGCGCGGAGAGCTTTACGAGCTTTCACGCGTACGCCGGGTTTAGCGCGGTCCGCCAATTTATAATACCGGCTCGCGGGCGCGTTGTATTCGGTCAATTTCAGCCATCGCGCGCGCTGTGTATTAGAAATAAAACAAACGGGTCGACTCGTCAGCCAGATGCCGCGTATAAAATGCAGCGCGGCCGCGCGGCCGCGCTCAAAGAGCCGACAGTCGTGTGTTGCCGCATTAACTTCGAGCTTTTGCGGACGGAGGTAAATGTCATAAAATTAATTATCATTATGTTTTTCCGCGCTCCTTCAAACGAGACCCCCGTGCGCTTGAAAAATTGAACATGTAATCCGTGGCTTTGGTCGAGCTATTTTTTCAGTTGTATCATTTTTAACGTTTTTTTTTTAATGTTAGCAAGCTTAAAAGAAAAAACTTAAGCTCTACTTTTGACATAAATACTACGAAATTCAATATGCCCTTCTTAAAATGACATTTTTATGTATTTATGTATTGAAATAATTACTTTCTATTGAAATATTCTATTTCTAGCACAATTGGAGATGCGCTTACTCGTCATCCTCCGTGACACTCCTAACGGGTGTAGAAATGAATTTTACTTTTTAAATTATATTTAGACACCAATAATTCTGATTATTTTTTATTTTACACTATTAAAAAGCTGAAAAAATTATACAACTTTCTTCCAAATCGAATCAGTAATATACAGTCTATTGGTGAATTTAAAAATAATATTAAATATTTGACTGCTAATTATTGCTTCCAAATTTTGTGTATATTCTCGTTGAATCTCGCTTCTGCATCTAAATTTATTATTCTTATGTAAAAGAGCATTTCTGACCGTACAATTATTAAATAAATAAATTTGAAAAAATACTTTTTTATTTTATTTTCAACCCATGTAATCAGCAATCTTAGAAAATTTCAAGAATGGGTATTTAAATGCAAGAAAGGAAAATACGTTTATGAGCTTAAATTTGAAGAAACTCCAATTAGTTCCATCTTTATTTCCATTCCAGAAGGTTTCGAATTCGAGATATTTTCTGAAGAATTAATTACTGCTCATTTTGGCATGAAAACTGAAAATAGTCTTGCCGTTAAGGGGTTAATTAAACATAAAGGTTAATTAAACATAATGGATTTTTTCATGTACTAGTTTCTTCCTTGATCCTCAAGATCCAATAAAATTATTCTCAATTTTCTTCCACAACAAAAAAACTTTATATTTCTAAAAAAATAATCGATAGTAGCAAAAAAAGTATCCAAAAAATTACGACAAAACCAAAAATAAATTTTAAGTTTTTATTATGCTCTCAATAATGAAAGTTCAAAACTTTAAAGGACAGAGATATCAACAGTTCGCAAGAGCTGAGCGATGACGCCAGCGGACGACTGAAGTTTGTCGCGGGGTGAGCCTTGGTGGGCGTAAACACGCATAGGAATTGCCGGGGCGACAGTCGTGAACATTGCGGATAATCCCGTCATCCCGATTCTCCAGCGTCTCTATTCTTCGGCGAAGCCCCGGAAGGGCGCGACATAACGGAAGTCGTATACGCGACGAGTAGAGCGAACGATCGGACATCTAGATTCAATCATTAGGCAGAGTAAGGCAGGGGGCCGGGCGGGCGTATCGCGCGACAGGGAGAGAAACCTGGTGACACAGTTATGTGCCGCGCGTACATGCGCGAGACGCTCGCCCAGCTACAAATTGGTCCACGGCATATTGGAAATTGTAGTTTCTAGCTGTCCTCGCTCGCTCCTCTAACCCGGCGCGTATCGATAACAATCTCCGGACGGTTGCGCGAGAATGAGATGATACATAAATTATCGCTTGTTTATTGGCTCACGTTTGACCTTTCCAAATGTACTTTCTTCGTTCCTATTATTAGTAGGTCTAGTTGTAGAAATAATTGTTTCAATTATTTTTACGTTATGTGCAAGGTTACAAAAAAATTAATTAAATTTTAAATTTAAATCAGACGTAACTCGTAATTCACTTTTGAAGTGTTGATTTTCACTAAAAATAATTTACAAATTATTTTAAACAATTGAATGATCTAGAAAATTATTTTTTATATAATTCTGGTTTGAACTTTGAAAATGTACTTTTATTGTTCCTCTTATTGTTAGGTTTAGTAGTAAAAAAAATTGTTTGAATTATTTATACGTTCCCTAACAGCAAAAAGAGTTCGTGAAGAGCTCTTTCGTGTGACATCTGTGACAAAATTCACATAACAGAATTCTTAAAGAATTCCTTTTGCTGTTAGGGTTATATGCCGGGTTGCAAATAATTAATTCAATTTTAGTTTTAAGTTAGACGTAACTCATAATTCACTTGTAAATTGATGATTTAAACGCAAAATTTACAAATCGTTTACAATTTTTTTGAATAATTGAACGATTCAGAAAATATTTTTTGTATAATTCAACAATTATTAAGTGAATTATGAATTATGTTTTGACTTAATTAAATTTTTGCAACCCTGGTTATATACATTATTTTTGTGTGTTCTGCAAGCTTTCAGATCACCTATATATTTAAATAAAATTATTTATTTAAGAAATCTAATATATTTGATTTGCAAATTAAATTATAGTTATATTTTGTTATCAATAAACAGTCGAAGTTTATTTTTATTACAAATACTGATCATTTTGTGGGCGGGCATATTCAGAAATTAATAACTCGAGCTTTCTTTTACAACGTCATTATTTGAGAGGAAATTTATGGCATCGTAATATTTAAAATTTTGATTTATATTCTTGTATTCATTTTTTAATACCCGGAAGAATTGAAAATAAAATACCTGCGCCGAATGTTTTGGTACTTAAAAAGTTCGAATTTCGCAAGTAAAGTGGGGACACAAAGGAGGGTGGCCGCCTCGTTTGCGTCTCCGCGCTCGGTATATCGATTTTTCGTTTTATGATTACAATCATTACCGCCAGCTACTACAAGTGAGCGATATCAAATTCCATTATTATAAGAAAATAAAGGGGGAAGCGAGGTGCATACACAATTTGATAGTAAAGCTGTTTTAATGATTTCCAAGTAAACAAGCCTAACATCGCAATGAATTTCCCATGTAACCCGCTTATTTTTGCAAATAGCGAAGTTTCGTTCATCAGACAAGCGGATGCTTTTTAGTCGTCGCAAAATTTAGTCGTCGAAAAAAAAAGCCGCGTAATTAGTCGATTTACGCTAATAGCGTATTTACCCAAGTCATTTGAAAGTTCATTAGTACGGCATTGAAGTTCGCTAATCTCGCAGAAAATACTGTCACTGTAAGCGATATTCCGATAAATTAGCTTTCAGGTAGAAAGGCCGGGAACACAAGGGGCCTTCTTACGAAGCTAAGACGAGATAGCATTCTCTTCTCCTCCTTTATTCATCTCAGTTTGTGCGCGCCCCACCCATACTTGTTTCAGCTTTGAGCACCGACGGGGAACAGATTTCAACTATAACTTTGACATGATTGCCTTATCTTCCAATCGCACGGACCTTATTAATTCGAAACTATATCTCACGTCCTGGTGTGCGACCCGTAGGGTGGGTATATGTGTGAGGGGGTGTATGTGCACACGTGCGAATGCGCACTAATGACTGCCGGCGATTTAATCAGAAATAACCTAAGCTTAGGGCTTTCCAATAATGCGATTTTGCCTTGGTATATCTTCTTAACCGAAGTGACTTTTTGTGTTCTTCCTTCTCCTTTCACACGTGTCGCGCCTCTACTTTATCTTGCGGGATTTCTTTAATCAAAATTGATTATTTTTTAGTTCAACAAAAATTAACTTTAAGAGGTTCGACCTTATTTCAATTACTAAATAATTCCATTGTTTAAATTTTAATAAAGAGACTATTAAATGAATTCAAAATTAAGGTTGTACATATTTTACTAGATGTAATTATTTTCAGCAAGAAAAAAAGTATTCTTCTCCATTCTTATAAAAAACAGAGTTAATTTAAACGACATTTTTATTTTATACATTTGTTACTTCACGTTCTATTTTCGTTGTTTAAATAAAACTCGGCTTCACCAAAATTTTATACACAGAATAAGTAAATCCATCCACTGTCTGGCTTTATATCGAAGACTATTGATCATGTCTGGGTCATTGTACGTTTAGCTGGGTGAAATTCGCTCGGAACCATCCAACGCCTCGCACGCTGATCCGATTATAATTTCAAGAAATGATCTTTTCCGACACCGCACTATCCCCTCGCCTCGCGGCTACTTCGTCTCAATGGAAAACTTATGACTTTGCATTTGACTTCTTGTTCCTTATACGGATCCTACGCCTGTGACGATGGATAATGTCTATAATGCTTTCTGACTTAAACAATTTTTCAAGCAACTTCACCGTGAAGGCCATATATTGATAATTTCCTTCGGAATCTACAAATTTTTTCGTGATTTATCGGTGTTTTACTTTCTTTTGGAATTTATGTCCTGCATCTACTTCGTTCGAATGATTTCATGAGGTTAAATACTTTTTTAAATAAGACATTAAAGCAAAGTGTGCTTTTAAGCTTATTTGATTATTAAAAAGATCTTCGCGACCTGCATATAAGGTTTCTGAATTTTGTATTCGCCTTGCGCTGTAAAACGTTTTTAAAAATTCTGTTTTTTTTTTTAACTTTGTAAATAAAAGCATCAACGGAATATCTTTCTTATAATTATTTTTCCTAGAGTAACGAAAAATATTTCATGCATTATGCGAAGTCAAGGTAGTGCATAGTAATTATTCATGAATGAAACGGGAAATATGATTTCGTTATTCTAATAGCTGCATCTTGTCTTTATTCCGGAAAATATCGTAATTTTATGATAATGTAAACTACAAAAGAATACATCTATATTTACAATGAATTTACGTTTATATGTATTTGCTTATACTACATCATAATTTTGTTGACTTGTATGTACTATTTTTTTTTAATAATAAAATAATTTTATTAATTAATGTATTTTGTGCTGATCTAGTAAGGATTTTTTATTTTAAGGGGTAATTCCTCCGGTGGAAATTTTAAATAGTTAAGTATAAACTAACCAGTGTTAATAGTCACTCGGTAGATAATGACTAGTTTTACTGGCTACATTTTGATCCTAATAAATGTAACGATTTTTCGAACCTCTTTTCAACATTTTGAACGTCTGACAAAAATGGGCACTTACTAACGATAACATGGTAAGAAATACAAAATTTTACTGCTTTCTGTATTTGAAGTTAAAAATTCCGCATTAATATATTTATCTTAGATCCTAAGTATAGTCTACAAAAGTACCTTTTAGTGGCTACGAGTTTTAATCTGGCTTATCGAACATTAAAACCGTCGACATTTCTCCCAGGATCCCGTTTATGAATATAAAATAAAACAAAATAAAAATAATGGCACATTTTTTTACAACAAAAAGTCAAAAAGATTGTTTTTGCGAACAAAACGCACTCCACGCAGAAGATATTAAAAACATTTATATCCGCATGCAGGCCTCGTATACTTCAAAGGTGCCGGAAGCCGCGAGAAGAATATCCTTGAACCAGTAAAACGTAGTTACTGCCCCGGGAGAAGGGGACATTTGCATGAAAATATTGAGCGATGCACGCGCATTCCTCGCGAGCACCTTTTACAGCCGCGCGTCCGATTCGAACACCCGGGAAAGAGCGAGGGGGAGCTCTCACGACTTTTTTTTACGAGCGTTTTGTCCCATTGCCAGCAGCGCTGGATCGGCCATGAATGAACTTTTTTATGGATTTGTTATACTCGGCGCTGACCGACTCAGCGAGCCGTCCCCATCGGCTGTGCGAAGAACGAGACGGCAGATTAGCGGGGGTCGCAAAAAGACGCGGGGAATTTTATTTCAATTATTCATGAGAACTTCATATAATTTCAAGCTGTTAAACCGTAAAATACTCCGCTGGAGTGGGTGGGTGCTCCATTGTCAGACGCAGAAATAACGATGAGAAAAACAAGATTATGCAAAATTTTGAATAGTAACAATTATTTCTTTCCACGAATTTTAGATACAACAGCCATATTAAATTTATTTCTATTGTTACTAATTTTAGTTGAAGCATTTTTAATTAATGCAGCCTCTATTGTTTCCTATTGTCAGGATTTTATTTTTCAAAAATATGTTATTGTAATTGCTAATTATTATATACAGAGAAGTTAATTACCAATTTTTCAAATTCTATGTTTATTAACTAAAACCTGATGCATTCATGAATAGAAACTATATTTAATATTAAATCGTTTAAATTAAATATCAGTGGATCAAAGTAGGTCTTTTGCGAATTCCACACGACTGCATGCGAAATCGGCATCTTCTGGAAGACGAGAGTCTGGAGTTCCAAGAAGGTGTGAATTTTGCTAGTCAAGCAGCTTCTTCAGCTTTGCACCGAGATACGCGAAAATTTCATTGAAAACATAGTGGAGTCTCAGTCAGACAGGTAGGAATAAAGCCGTTTTTGGGTCTCCAGCAGCTTTGTACTTGCCAAGAAACGTCGGCAAAAAAGCTCTATTCGTTCCACATCAGCGATATATCTGTTGAAATCAAGGTAAAAACAGTTTCATTCTTTCGCTTCTGATATTGAAGTCAAATGTGTTCGATAGTTTAGGTCGGAAATGCAGAAGTAATTGTAATACGCATGTTTAATTTATTCATGAATGAACATTTTTTGTTATATATCATTCATTTCATAATAATAAAAGAAAAAGAGTGTCAGTTTTTTAACTTTATTTATGTAAAATTTTGTACTGTAATTCGTTCATTCAAATTAGTAGATCCATTTCCTTTATTTAAAATAAGTTTGTAATTAATTAATCTATTTTGTTTGGGTAAAAGAATATTCTCAAATTCTACAATTTAAGTTTCTGTAGTTTTTATAGAATAATGCATAGGGAATGATATATATCTGCTATAGAAATTGGCATCTACAATAGTAAGTATTTTTATTTTTAATTGTAATTTAAAAATTCAGAAAAAAATATTAATTCTAGAAGGTATGAAATAATTTATTTTGAACTGTGCTAATTATATACTACATTTATTTAAATACCTGCACTAAAAGTATACAAAAGAGAAAATTTGGAATTACATAATAAAATTTGCGTCAATCAACATTTTACAACTGAAATATCTCGTTGTTTCAGGCAATGTTAATATTACATTCGTACATTTAATTAGATCAAAGCCTTGTGCAAATTAAATTAAAATATGTTGTCGAATAATTTATGATAAAACTGCATTGCATTTACGAATTGTATTTCAATATTTAATTTATTTTCGTTCGTAACATTACCTGGTATTTAATTACAGGCCATTTTAATTTCCGGAATAAATAATTCAAATACATGCAGTTTCACGATTCAAAATTAATGCAAAATATGATATTAGTCCACGTATTTATTTACTTTTCATGGTTATAATTATTACATCATTCTCAAATTTTGTTTTATTAACTATGCAGTTTCAAAGTGAAACCGTAACCAAATGTTTAAGGATCTTTTAATTAACTGATTTGAGTCGTTTTCGGATTAATTAATTACATAGTAATAATATACGATTTGTATTTCTCTATTTGAAAAGGTAATTTTCAGTAAATTTTGAACCTGTTTTTGTACAATTAACTTTGGGAAATCCACTGACCAATAACCAATACTATCGTCGCATACTAAAACTAATCAAGTACTCTCATAAACGTGTAGATAGAGATGTTTAAATATGTACACAGATAAGCGCGAAAATCCTTTACAATGGAAGATATCTGGTCTGCAAGCACTAAATTTATCGAGTGCTTTATTTGCTTCTTAAATTCGAATAATCCTCCCAGGCTATTGTACACTTAATCGCATTTATTGTACATCTTTTATATATTCGTTAATTACGTTGTGTAAATCTGAGTTCTAACTCAACAGACCCTGAAAAGATATCATATATTAACTATTAAACCAATTAATTAAATATCTATAAAAATTCTTTTGTCAACAACTTCATGAAATGTAACAGACATTATTGTGCAACACAATTAATGTAATACCTAATGACCTCAACTTAAAGTCAGACTTATAAAAAATACCAGTATAAAATTAATCCAAGTCCAAATTGTACACTGCGGAAAATGTTATAGAATAATTTTCTACAATTATAGTAAAAATTGCTGTAAATTTTAGTAGCGGACGGACGTACTCGCTTTTAATGAAAAATTGCTATATTTTGTAGTAATTTTCTATCTGTTCGAGTAATGCCCCCCAGTTACTATAATTATTGCAGATTTTATTAAACATTTTCCTCAGTGTATAATTTTAATTAACCATCTTATTAACATGTACGTGTTAGTTTCAGTAGAATAATGAAACTAAGATTCCGCCAAATAATTTGCATCTAAAATAAATGTTGAAAGTTTGAAATGCCAGTTTAAAGTTTTGCATCGGCACGGGTCGAGAAGTATGACTGCACTCTCGTATAGGTGGCAATCTAACGACAGGCGCGAGAGGAGCGATTCTTTATTCCATCGGCAATCTGCAGTAGTAGGCGACAGGCGCCCAGAGTTTTGTACCTCAGGGACGAAGTAAGTGTTTGTTTACGGCGCAAAGTTACGACTGCGAGAGCGATGGAGAACTTAAATCAACGCTGAATTTACGAGTGTCTCGGCGCTGTCGACGCTGCCGATCCCCGACGTCCCTCGCATAAATTCGATTAATCTCTGAAGGAAGATACGCAAATGGATGGGAGTGTAGTAGCCTCTCCGCGGCCGTGGGCTTTAAAAATTCTCGACTTGCGAAAAAGGGCAGCCTGAAAAATGTTCAAGATTTTTAATTATTCGTGCGCTGAATGGCTGTTGTGCGAGTGTTGGATGGACGTTATTCGACCGGTGATTGAATGAAAAAAAGTAAACAAATAAATGAAGAAAAATGCTGAAGTGTACCAATTCACGGGTAAGTGGCTGAATTTGTTTGGAAACGGTAATGAATGAATGTACATGCGAACTTTTTCATTTCGAGAAATTTAAATTACTCAATAAAATTTTAATTAAATATTGAACTTTATTAAATATTATTAAAACTCCATTAAATATTTGCGCAACGAGTTAAGCGCCAAATCGGTTTCAAAGCCATGATCCAGTGTAAATATCGATCTGCACTCAATTCATGCATAGTTTCTGTCTCGGCCAACCAATGTAATTTAATTACTCTCTGTAGATATGTAGCAAATATCTCATACATCTTGAGTTCGTTCATGCAGTGCTAGAGAATTACAAGGATCAGCTCCGTAACAAAGCTTACCTCACTTCTTGGAGTAATATTGAATTCACTTTAAACGACTATTGATCGGCAGCTTGATGAACCCTTGATTGTTTTACAGCTTACTTGAACAATTACACCTCGTCGTATAATTTAAGTTTCTATAGAATAAGGCAATTTACGAAATTTTAATTACTTATATTATTCGTTCAACAAAATATAGAATTAGAATTATTATGTTTGGAAATACGTTAATCTGTTTAATTTTAATAAATTATGAATTTATACTTTATAAAGATAAATACTAGCGTATTTGTATGCACAATTGGATAAAAAAATCAATATATCTTCATTCAGTCATGAATATACGTCATTAGCTTTCACACCTCTCTTTGAGCTTATCAGTAAGGCAAGAAGCGAGCTCTTCCTTAGATATATCATTACAGTTTCTCAAGGTGTATGTGCAATTAATTGTCAATTTTTTATTTGATGTTAATTTCTTATTCATTTTACGTGAAACAATTTTTATAAAATATAAATATCAAACATTACAGCGCATATGGTATCAGCATTAAAGTTGAATATGTGAAATGTTCAGTACTTACTTACAGTTTCATAGGACAAACTTTATGCTGCGGTAATGTCAAAAGGTTCAGCAGTTATTTACAGTTACATGGAACAAATTTTATACCGCAGTCACGTTGAAAAGTGAAGCTCAAGAGGAAACTAACTTTCTGTTGGCTGCTCATTTTCTCTGCATCAACTAACCGTTGAAACTTTAAATAAAAATATTTTTCTGATTATAATATTGCATCGATTTCTGATGTAAACAAAATAATTTTCGATAAATTGTACAATGTACAAAATATCTCTTAGAAAATTTTGCACTATTTTTTTATTTACAAATCTAGAATAAAAACCGTGTGCACCAAATTGAAATATATGCACCTGTATAATATTCGAGCAAAGAATCAGTCCTCGGTAAGAGAGAAAGAAAAAAATGCTTTGACTGGCGTATGTCGAATGCATTCATTTTCATCTTTCATTTGTTGACAACGTATCACTAAAGAGGCTAATAATACACGAAAGTAAAAACTTAAACTGTTAATATTACAAAAAAATGAAAAAAAAACACATAATTAAAAGTAAAATATTTCCATCTTCAGACGTTGCACGTCGTCGCATCAATGCTGGCTATTGAATTACCACTTAAAAGTAAGAAAACGAGAAATGAGATCAGAGGAAGCAAGCTTTGTTTTTGTATTTATGATTGTCCCTTACAAAGCCGTAAACCAAAAGAGGGAACAATGAAAAGAAGAAAAGAAAGATAAAGAGAGGGAGGACAAAGAAAGGTCCAGAGTGATAACATTATTCAAATTACGTCTCGTCACTTGTACTACTTGAATTACGTACTTTGTGATTCTGCGGGTATCAAAGGAACTACTCTAAAAGATAAAAGCACAGCAATTTCCAGATTTCACGAGAATTAAACAGGACAGCATTTGCGAGTGCAATTCATTTCGGTGTGATCTACGTGCAATTTTAAGGACTTCAATTATCGTTCACATTAAAATGCGTAAATATTATTAATGCCGTAATTCAATTTCCAGAGATAAGCAAGGAGATATACAATATTCATTATTTAAGTGATATGTACTTGAAAAATAAAGTTTTGTATTTACATCGCAAACAAACTTGAGATAGTAATTTATTGTTAAAAGAAATTATTTTCTGCGGTGTAAGATTGAAAACTTAAACTTTTCACGACCAATATCCTCAAATGAAGAAAATTCCGTTCATTTGGTTTTCAAAGGATTAATGACATATTTGATCTACATGCACACGTTGGATAATGAATGCAAAGATAGCTTGGAATATCTTTAACAAATATACATGCGTTTTCGAAGTTTCTCCGATGTAAAAAGGGACTTTTAGAAAAAAGGAAATTGGTAATTTCAAAAGGCCAACGTCAAATTTTACAAGGAAAAAATCCGTTCAAATTGTGGTAAAAAAAAAATTATGAAGGCAAAGGAGGTTGAAAAATAAATGCGATCACTTCCCCATCGACGCCCTCATGACCGCCCGTCGTTTCCATTAGAGCACTCTAATCTTCTATTCAATTTCCACTTGGTAATAGCTGGTACTTATCGAAGCGGCTTTAGCTCCTCTGACCTCCGACATCCGGGCTCGCGCGCACATCGCAGATCGTTAGCAGGAGCGAACGAAGTCATTTGAATTTCGATATTATGCAGCGAATGATAAAAATATCGCGGCGAAATAAGTATGATAAAGAGGGGGACGGGGGTGGAATCTTCACGCGTTCTTCCCTCGAGCTGCATTGATTGGAGTCGTTACCCTGCTTATCTAAGGAAGAATATATAGCTAATAAAACGGAAGTACCAGCCTTGAAAAGTATTACATTCTAATTTGAAAAATTATATCCTTTCCGTAATACCATTTTTTTTCTATCGGATGCTTAGATTGAAATTGAATTATTGAAAATATATTAAAAGCCTGAAAGTACATATATACTATATATATAGTTACCTAACGAAGCTTGGGTGATATAACGCAAGGGAATAGCTCATGATACTGATTCTATGATTCTACGTAAATGGCCAAGACTAGAAGTTCGAAGTACGGCGTCGACGCTTATGGGGAGTATATCAGCGGTGGCGACCATAAGGGCAAATGATACGCTGGTTACTGTGCAGGGCACGTTCGACTTAATTTAGTTTCCTCGATTTATTGAATTTGCCTCAATACATATATTAATACAAATCGCCTCGTTTGTTTAGATAAAGAAATATTGTGATTTTCCAGTGAACATGGTAAAAAAAAATTTGTTTAGCCTGAGATTCTTTGCACTCAGAGCTTCGGTGAAGGTAAACGTGAACATTGAAATTGGTTACTAATTAAACTATGAAATTTAATACACCTGATAATTGATTGCCAGGCTCTCTCTCTGTTCAAACATATCCAATTTAAACTACAATTTCTTGTTAGGATTAACTGACTGGATTGTGGAAACTTATATAATTAGATTAGTTAGTTTTGGGTCATGGTAAAATATTGGAAAAATTATTTTATGAATGCAAAAGTTAAAATTTCATACAAAATTGGATGACTTACATTTTCTTCTACACATCATACATTCCATTTCTTATTTAAAATGAGGAATTCAAAATTTGTTTTTCTGAACATACGATAAAAGTAATTGTACTTTATAGTGATGGTATAAATTTATTTTTTATGGCATAAA
Source organism: Eurytoma californica (assembly GCA_035586675.1). Taxonomy (NCBI): domain Eukaryota; kingdom Metazoa; phylum Arthropoda; class Insecta; order Hymenoptera; family Eurytomidae; genus Eurytoma; species Eurytoma californica. Next base: position 5,162 of record JAXIUT010018662.1, on the reverse strand, counting down.
ATTATATTTTGTTTCTATTTTTTAGTAACATAATTAAGATTATTGTAAATTGTTCATTGTAATAAAATATACAATATGCTCTCAATTTCAAGTTATCGGTAATATCTCAGCTTGAAAAATAATTTAATTTCAGAATAAATTACATTTATGTCTATTTCTGTTTTACATCAGAAATTATCTGTGTGAAGAAAAAACTTTTTAGCAATCCCATAGCTAATAAATAACACTAAAACTAAAAATGTCAAGCCCGTTCATTCACATAATCTACAGAAGTAAGCCGAAATAGCATGATAATATAACCAATTCCAGAGCAGAATATCGAATACATGTTTCTGATAATTAATGAAGACTGAAAGAGAAAAAATTAGAACTTTTTAATCTATTTATTTGTTTTGTTGTCGATGTTGTGTATATAACATCGATATCATGAACAATTTTCTAAAAACTTCCTTATCATTGGATCTTCATTGTGACAAAGTTAATAGAAAGTTATAAGTAGACGTCCAAAAGTTACGAAACTAACAGTAGTGTGAGAATATTTCGTTCTCTAATCAGATAATAATACAACAGTACAAACGAATTTACCCAGTGCCGCATAAGTACACACTTAGAGATCCTCGAGTTTAAATTGTTCAAAAGTACTTACTTCTAATGTCGAAACAAATGTTATGGCATGTGCCACACGCGATCACAAGTATTGCCTTACTACAATTTCAAACAACTTTTCACATTGATGATTCTTTTTCACATACCCTAATATTCTTTCTCCAACGGTTTCAAAGATTTGTTCATAAATATTTTTAACTCCAATAATCACTCACTAGTTTACATATAATATATTAAATTATAACTTAATTATGCATTTGATAATCTAATTGTCACTTCAAAACATGAAAATTAATAATAGATATAATTGATAAAACTAATAATAGCAATTTTGAGAAGCTTGTAGTCTAACTTTCAGTGGTTTAAAGTGCAGTTGTTTTTTAAAAACTGTTTGAACTTTATTTAATGAGAGCAGCCGAAAGTCTAGTTATGCGAAGTAACAAAATTCATCGGATTTGTACAGTCACGTGCATAATAGAGAAGTAGTGCTTTTACATTCTAATTATAGACGACGTGCCTCCTAACGCGTGGAAACAAGTGCGGGCATAAGTATAAGAGGTCGTTACATTACCCCTGCACACCCGTGCACCATATCTATATACGTGTACTTGCGTTTGTTGTTCTAATCAAAGATTTAAAATCTCCCAAAGCCTGGGTGTTTGAGCGTTGAGTTGCAATTACATTAGGGTGAAATATAGTTTGGAATATTATTGAACGAAGCCAGAGGCCGGAGCTGTTTCCGTGGATGCTAAATTTAATTTTGTTATTAATTACTGGCACATATTCGTTGAATGAAATTAATTGCGATGAATCATTGTTTCGCGAGTCTGCGAGCTTTAGTTAACTTGATGATTTCAGTGTTTTTGTTGCATTCAAATTAGCGAAGTTCATGTGGGTATTTATATTAAATATAGTGTTATTAACAACAGGATTAATTTATTAATAAATACATATTGTATGACTGCATTGATTTAGAATCGTAAGTTATATAAGCAACAAACACTATTAATTTAGTTAATTTAAAAGTAAATGAATAAAATAATTTTATCAATTAATTTGTTTTATTATTGTGGAATCTTGATAATAAATGCAAACTATTATTTGTTATAATTAATTATTTTTTTTAAAATGGTATGGATTAGATTAGGTAATTGATTTTAGTTGCATGCTTGACTGCTCTTGATCTTGATAAAAAGCAATCTGTCAAAAAAAGATATTACATTTCGACTACATTTTACATTTTATTTTTACGTACTGATACGATGTTATCAGCATCAACATCAGATACAGGATGTTAACAAATATTCCGGTACAACCTTCTGATCTGATTCGAGAAAAACGTTGCAATAAATCCTACAAAATAAAGATAAAATTGAAAAAATAAAACGGACACATTTTTATTTTCACGAACCCATCAACGATTTAATATTCAGCTTAAACAGCTATTGCGCAGATACACTTTGACACATTTAACTGGGAAGCGCTTTAACGATTTAGAAACATGAATATCAAATGGCTGAATTTTCCGTCACTTAAGTGGATATCGCCGCATCAGAAAATGCAAAAGCTTTTATTTGATATCCTCCTCGGCGGAAAATTTTTACAAATCCCGCCATAAATTTTTCCCTCCGCTCGCCCCTCCTTTTTTTTCGCCGAGGAATCTTCCCGGGGCGCGGAATGCACAAGCCGGGGTTAAAAGTCGTCGGAGCGCTATATGGGGCGCAAACACACTGGCCGCCTATTACACGCCGTCCTCTTTCCTCGGCGTAGGCCCATAGGGTACGTCGGCAGACGATCCACTTGCCTCCCATGCCGAATTCAAATACGATTCCCAAAGCAGTGTGTCGAACTCTCCACGAAGCTATAGTCGAGTGGGCGCCGGCGGCGGGCGGGGCGGGGGGGGGGAGGGGGAGGAGAGCCCAGATATGAGGGTGGACCCCGGGAGCGAGGGAGAAAGAGAACGAAAGAGAGACTCAATCTACTCCTGATACTCGCGGATTCGGTGCGATCATGAATTTCAAATTTCGCGCACTGCCAGCCCCTCTCGCCTTCCAAAATTTTATGCAATCGCCGAACTAGAAATGAGAACACTTTTACAATTTCGCGTAACACCTACGCGCAACTCTTCCGGGGTAATTGACAGCGACAAATGAAAATGACGCCCCGAACTCGTTCATCATTACGCCGGCCGATTTTCAATGTGACGCAATTCTTGAAATCTCATCCCGACGGCCCACATGCATACATTAAGGATGTTCCGGAAGCTCTCCTCTTGCAGTTTTCCTCCTTCTTTTTCTCTTTCGTAATTACTTATCTGTTATTGTAATGTTTCAATGAACTGAAAGGCATTAATGGTCCCAGGAGTAAAGACATCATCACTCATTTCTCTGTGTGCAGCGGTGTTTACTGTATTGTATTAATAATAATACTGTCATACAGTTACATCAACTGCGATTTTATCTTTTGAAATGACACTACAATTAATAATTAATATGAAGTGACATACAAATGCTTAATCATCAGTTGACTGACAAAAAATAAAGAAAAAATAAAGAATTATAACTTCTACTTGTAAATAAAAGTCAGTCCACGTATGAATACGTCTTATCGTACGGATCAATTTCCGTTTTAAGTATGACAGTATTTCTTTCCTGGCAATATATGTACAGGTCCAGCCCGTGGGCCGACGAACGACGGATGTATTTTAATGCCAGAGATTAATTCGGTGGCGTTATCTAGGCTAACAGCACGACCGGAACGACAACGTGAAAGTTGAACTTTAATCCGCAAAGGAGTCAATTGACAGAAATGATTGATCGTGCAGCTTGGACTTTCCATCCCGCTCGCCCCCATTTTCTTTTTCAGTAACTTTGGTGGGTTAGGTGACACGTGACTTTGCTACAAAGGGACGAATTTCTCCCTTGATACATATACATCTAAATGCCGCCGGTAATAAAAGAACGAACTCATAATGAAGGGACCACGTGGCAGATTTATTATACATCATTAGAGGAAGTCATTCGACCTTCTATGCAAGAAAAATTGTTGATAAATATTCGACAAGACTTCTTTTTTTTCGAGCAACTGCGACGATAAGGTTACCTCGTAGAAGGGGAAAGGGAAAGAGGGATAACATTTTATAGGTATACTGAATTTTTTTTTCGGGAAAAAAAGTTGTACAAAAAGTTTTCTCCTGAAGATGTTCGGTAGAATGTTTCTATATACGTTTCGGTGAGGTGATTGTGAATTCTTTTTTATTTATTATCGTTCATTATCGCTCTTGTAAGCAAGTCATTTGGGCTATATTGTAAAAATAACAGTGATACTCGGAAAAAAGTAATCGAAGAAAACGTAAAAAAGTCAGACTTTTATTTACCTTACTCATCGCAAGAAAAAATGGTAGCACCCAGCGGCACTGTCAATGTAATATAATGCGAATAAGGAAACTCCCTTTTTACACGATATAATAGCGACTGCGCCGTTGTACAAAAAACGGTTCTTTTTGTACTCTTCAATTTTTTAATATAAATTTCTTTAAAATGTTTATAAAAAATTCTATTATATACTCTGTTTTTCAAACACCATGTCCACTTTAATTGCACGTACATTATTTATATTATATTTACTTTATAGTATGTCCTTGCGTATCTCTTCCAACAATATTTTTCTAATTTTTCTAAATAAAAAAAGAATTTCGTATGTGGAATAAAAAACTTAAAAGTAGGGTACCTACCGTGGCAATAACTTTTCTAGTGTCTTTGCGATAAAGAATTATTTTATTACTTGGTAAATCGTGACGATAAACGGCTGACGCTGACATAGTACGGAGGTGGTGTCAAGCACGAAGATGAATCTTCGATCAAGATATAGCCGTGGGCTTGAGGGCGGGTGTGCACGGGCGAACTGCAACCACTGAACCATTAGTGTTTTAGGCTAGCCTGGAGCGACCTTGTCAAAGGGCAGAGCAGTAGCTGGAAGAGTGAGCCATTTTTAAATCACATGAGCATTGGGGAAATAGCCCCAATTAATTCTTTATCTATTTCCAATTTGCTGGAAATAATCCAATCTTGAACAACAAATTTAAGTTAGAGTAAACATTGTGAAAACGAGGTTGAATCTTAAAATACCATTTTGTTAAAAATTAAATTGAATGGTGTGTAATCAGTCCTCATATTTCGTGATATTAAAATATGTTTCGAAAATTTTCGTTCGATGCCTACAAATTTTACTTGATAGAATGATGTAGGATTGATTTAGACGGTGTGAAATAACACCATGTTACGAAAAAGCTAGTATATCACAAACTTTACAAAATTTTAGTTATACTGGCGGAACTGAATACACCCATCTGAAAAAAATCAGCGTAGACAGCCTCCATTTCGATTGCATAATAGGATTGAATAAAATTTAATCGCAATATGTAGGATAGAGCGGGACATAGCGGGCCGTGGGGCAATGTGAATCTTCAGGGCATAGTGAGCCACCCCATTAAATATGTTTAATTTGCTGTGAAACATATTTCTTAACAAGTCTCACTGAAAATAAAGCATTTTGAA
>JAXIUT010018641.1:0-14449 GCA_035586675.1 Eurytoma californica | reverse complement strand
TTTTCTACCCACCAGAAATGGATATTAATGAGTTCTCGGATACCAGCCTGAGATAATCCGATTCAATTTCTTTCAAAATTGTTGCATCAATATTATACATTGAATAGGACGGTTTTGCTGCGATGATACAGTGGAATTTTTTAGTTCGCTTATTAAAAATTAGGAATCAAGAATTTCGTTATTGTTAATCTTTTTATGCTTACCAAATGAGACTTACTACAATTTGTTTAATGATTTATTATGTAATTTGCTTACATAAATTAATTAGTTATTACGAACAGAGTGATTTCTGGATAGAAAACAGTGTTTAATTGTCTTGTTAGGGTCACTTACAGTGCATAACTTTCTTTTTTATGATAGTTTATTATAATTAAAAAGAATGAAACCATAAAATACCAGTGTATCTACCACAAATTAAGATGCAATACATACAAAAATAAGATTACTTTGTAAATCAGAATTAGTGAAATTTGGCACCCATAGTAATACATTCCAAATTAAAAATACCTCACTAAATTAACTAAAATTAATAAATTAGTTAATTTGGAATGTAACACTATCAAATTTCTATTAACATCTAAACTGATTCATATTTACTACAGACTGCAAAATATAAATTTCGCGTTTGCCCTGAAAAAAACCTGCCAGTCCATCGGAAAAATAAATTGTGCATAAAATTCTATTCTCGGTAAAAAAAAATGAAAAAGAAGAGTGGACCCGAAGGTGGCGTGTTTGCTGGGGCTCGAGGTTAATGCCACCTTTTCCTCGGAGGCCCGCGGCGGCCAGGTAAACCGGCGTCCGCGTTTCCGATTATTACTCGGAAAAATAAAGGACAGGCGGATTCCGCGGCCACGCTTTCTTCACTGTCATTTCTCTGGCGGAGGGGTCACCCATACTCGCATCGGATGCGTTCGTTGCAGAAAATCGCCTTCTTACCCGCAGCCTTTTGTCGGTGATTGCTTAATTAGGTCACCTTTGAACCTTCGATAAATTTTGAGATAATTTGAATAATTGATAATGGACATTTTTATTAAGGTACGCGGGCGATTCTATTATTATAAATATTTAAATAATATTACTAAAATTTGGTTACTATAGTATTTGATACTGTTAAAGTGTTCATGCTATAATTAGTAATAGCACATCCCTTAATACTATAAATGAATGTGATATTTTTTATACGATAATCCGTTGATATCAATCCATCGGAGATTATGAATAAAAAATATTGATTTTATTGATTAATTTTCAATCCATGACTATTGAACCCAGGAAATGTAAAATTAAAACTTTTTCGAATTTAGATGAGTTCTCACGATATTAGACGTGACTTTTAGAAGTTAAAGCAATCAATGATGTCTCTATTTTCTAATCCTTATGTAATAAAAAAAACTGTTGTAAATGAGAAGACCTCTTCTAAATGACGAGTAGCAATTTAAAAACTTAAAGAAAAACTACAATAACTTCGGGTTTGCTGAAAACTTTTTGCGAAACTACACGCATATATTTGCAAAATTTAATTTTTCTGCCTCTTTCAAATTACCATATTTACTTCTGGGACAAACCTGGCACTCACATATGATGAATATGTTAGTGTAATATAGTTCGTTAAGTTTAATGGCCTAAATACGTCATTACTGACCGTGAAAATTTAAAATAACTTGGAAAAAGTAAAGAGGCTTCAGCGAATACCGAAAGTAAAAGTGAAACGTATATAACCTATATAAACTGCTACCAGTAATTCAATTCTTTCTCAACGATAAAAGAACTGTTAAAAAGTATTTAACAATTTTAAAGCCCAAAAGTAAAAACGAACATTACATTTTTACGACAATCAATAAGCGAAATTTTGAAAAACAATTCTCAACTACTGATGCATAAATACCTCTGCACATATATAGCACACTTTCTAAAGTCATCATCGCACCATCGCAATTAGTCTCAATTCCATAATCGAACAGATTTGTCAAATCATCAAGACCTAAACGCGCCACTCGGCAAAGCGTACCACCCAGATTCACACTGGTATCTACTTTTACTTTCGAAAAAGCGTCGGAAAATTTATAAACCGAACACCGTAAATGGCCAGCAGAAAATCTCCGCTCGCTCTGAAATTTCGCAAGCCCCCGTTAAAAAAATGCGGTCCACTTGAAAAAAAAAGAAAAAAAAAACTTTCCGCGAGGTGTGCGCAGCGATTTTCCGCGGCCGGCACAATGTCGCCTCCGAATCGCCGGTGAAACTCGCGTCCGCTCGATCCGCGCGCGTGCACAATCGAAAGTCGCAGGAATCTGGACCCGGGCGCGCGCGCGACAGGTGCGCCCGGTCCAGCGGCCGAGACATTGCGAAACAACCCGGCGATCTCTTGCGCCAACGCGTTTGCCAACTCGCGTCTCGTTCTTTTTTTTTCTTCTAAGCTGCTAACACCCGAGAAGATTAGCTGTTCATTTTTTTTTTTTTTTTCTGAGACGGTTTGTTAGATAGATTGTGGATACAGGTGCGATTGTTTTTGATGGCGAAATTTGTAACTTCAAGAAAACTATATATTACACGTATCGGTAATTCTCCCGAACTTTTGACTTTTGTAATTCCACCTACAAAAGAACTGCAAGCACACTGAGAGAATTTTGCCGTAAAAATTACGTGAAGCTTACCGTAAAAATTATGGGAAAAAACGTAATCGTGTTTTACGGAAAAATTTTTCCAGGCAAAGCTCCGTAATTTTTACGATAAAATTCTTTCAGTGTAAGCGTCTAAACTTCTTACATCGTGTTACTTTAAATTCTTACATTCTTATTCGATTGTTTAAAAGATATTTTGAGAAAATTCAAAAAGTATGTGAATTTAATCCCTAATTAATGAATAAGTTATAAAGCATAATTGCAATTTTTTTTTAAACTCTTGAATCGTTAATTCGTCATAAAGCATGGCACACTATCCAGCAAGGACTTAATGTGATACTGTTAAATTTGTGTAATGATTTGAAAAAAATTTATTTGTTTATCCTAATCAAAAAGCGGGGTGAAAAATGCGCCTGTGTAATTATTAGAACCTAAATTCATGTATTTTTTTGGATTGGAAATAACTTTTAAAAAAATTTAATAAAAATGTAAAAATTTAAAGTACCACGATGTAAGAAGATGTTTAAATCTTTATAGAGCAGCGTGCCGCACATCGAAGTTAGGGCACTTTTATAGAAGGCATTACGAAAGTCCAAAATTCGGGAGAATTACTGAAATATAGGTGTAGTCCCATGCAATCAGTTATCCAAGCAGGTTCCCTATTGTTTGTTTTTTTTTACCAGACTCGTGCGGTAATCGATCAATTTAAGTTGCAATGTTATTATAGACGAGGTTGATTTTTTTTTTGTAAGGTCGAAGGAATGAATTTTGGGCTCCGGTCGTGTAAGAAAAATTTGATTCGAGAGTATATACTGATTGAGAAATTTTTTTGCCTGATGGAGTGAGGTAACGCGTGTGCGAGATGTGTTAATTTAAATGGGAATAAATGTGCCTTGAAATATCTCGCGGGTAAAAAGTGCAGAAACTCGGTGATTTATGAAGCGTTTTTTTCTTTTGAAGAAATATTGTGACGCAAAGGCCCCGCGCGAAGGATAAGCTTGCACCTCATTAAAAAAACATACAAACATTGAAAAGGTAGAAAGTAAGTTAAAAGCGACCATCGAGTCGAGCGCCGCGTGGAATAAGGAAAATTCTGTTGCGATTGAATTAAATGCTCTGGGGGAGTCGTGACGAAAGTATTAAAAATTGTCGAGTTACTTTTACGTTATGTAACACTAACTTCCACGGAATTAGCCGGTGTGTGTGCGGAAAATGCGATAGCCGTTGTATTAGGTGAAAGGAACTAGATCCGTACCGGTGACTTATCCGCCCGAAAAAGAAAAATTAAACGCTCAATTTTCTTTATTTTCACGAATCTAAGCGAGCATTCAAGTTTAATGGCTTTTTCCCGTAGTTTTTAAGATTAATGCTTAATTTACCAGAGCGCGTTTTAATCGCAGCTCGATTAGTATTAGTAAACTGTGCGAACCGGCGCAAAAAAAGGGTAACCAGCCGCCACAATAAATTTTAACGATCGCCGCGGTTTTTTCTTGGTTTGTAAACATTTACAGCTTTCGATGTTTTGTCGGGCAAATTGAGCAACTGCGAGCTGCTTTCCCGGAGTTATCCACCGAATGTGTTCTCGAATTTTCGCACACTTTGAGTTATTAGAGCAATGAAGCTTACGTAAGTTACGATATTCGCGTTATATCCATTACACAATGGTCCAATCTAATTCGATCTAATTTCGTTCAATCAGCGCTGGACAAACAACGACGCGAAATTTTCTTTCTCATTAAGAGGCATCCGCTATCACAGTTTCGCCGAATCGGCGCAAAAACCCGGAGTCCTTTAATCATGTCCCGAATAACAGAATTTCAGGTGTGTCCGAGAAAGTTGCCCCGTCGAGAAAAAATTTTTTGCATCGCGAAAGGGATTATTCGGTGTCATTAACGCACTCATTTCGATATTCTTGCTTCTTTTTTTTCAACGTCGACCCTGTATCCGCGAGCCGGTATATTTATATACGAAATCTTGACACAGTAACGCAGCATCGTCATTTAGAAAGTGCAACCTTGGCGAAATTTTTTTCCTCGTTGAAGTAAAAAACGATTAAATGCCGCGTCGATCGTAATACACAAAATTACCAAAATGGCCATCATTCGCCAAATTGAGCTCTTTCCGTTGCAGTCTTGCTTCGACCCATCGCAATTTAATTTCTCACTTCTTCACTCGTTTCCTCATTTATATTGCTCAATGTTATATATCTTATCGAGAAATCAAAAACTTACGAAGCAACATAAATAACTTTATTTATATCCACTCTGTTTAATTTAAAAAAAAAAAAAAGTTTATTGTGAAACAACAAAAATACGCGTTTCTAATGTCAATTGACCAAACATTTTCATACCTGTAAGAGGAGATTTACGGAAATCACCACCGCGCTTTACACAGTACAAAACTCCACAAAAATAAATTAAGCGATTACCCTCCTGATTGCTCAATTACAGAAAAGTTCCTTGAAGACGCTTTGTTTTATTTACATAACCAATTTAGGAGCTCGCGGGGCCCGGCGTATCGAGCGCCGCGTGTCGGCTCGCTCATTGTCTCGCCGCGCCGCGGAAAAGTCACGGGGAAAGTGCGTTCGAGGCCGCCAAAAAAAAAATAGTGCGGTAATGCGCGCGCCGGCAATTTCTACCGCTGGATATTATATACATCCCTGGCCGTTTCAATTTCGCCTGTAATAACTCGTTACGGGAATTAGCATGAGTGCTGGCGCTAAGGTTTATAATAAACTTCTGGCCGTAAGAAGCTAGATCGTTGACTACATCTAGAAATAATTTCTTTTTTTGGTTATTAGCGAGCGATTGCTCGAAAAATTCATTTTCAAGTTTATTAACAATCGTATTTTTACTGTTGAGTGAGTTTTTACCTTGAACTTTCATGAGGATTCAATGCTAATAGGTAGATTCAGATTTTTTTGTGGTAATTATCATCTTTCAGGCTTTTTAATAATTAATAGCAAAGCTATATCCAACAGTGACAAGGCCACGTAAGTTTATTACTGTGAGTTATTAAAAAGTCCTGAAGAAAGTAGTTATTACATTATTGAAATGTAGTAAAAAATTCAAAGGATATTTATACTGAGTTTAACAAGAAATTAAGTAATTCATTTAAATATTTCATTATCAATTATAAAAAATGAAAAACATTAAAAGAACATCGGTGTCTGTCTATACTTGTCTGTTTCTACTTCAATATATTAAAGGATAGGGCGTTTTTATAACAATCTTTTTTTTTCAAATATTCACTTTTTATACAAAATAATCAAATTTTTTTTAAATTAAATGTCTTTAATACTAAAGAATAATTGTACAGTTCCATGTGATCATCTTGTAACTAAAATTAAGTCCTGCATCGGCGCTTTAGAAAAATTATCACGCTAAATCGACTAGAGTGAAATTCCACTCTTATTGTAAAGTCAAAATTAACTCTTCAGGATTGAACTAACTTTAGAATTAGAGTGAAATGTCACTCCAGCCGATTGAGAGTGTAGAATATTTATAACAAAAAATTTGACTATTCTTTACCTACTATAACTACCGACTTCGCTGAACTTCTCCGACGTCTCAGAAACTCCAGTAAACCGAAAAGTATGTCGGCATAACTTCACCCCGTCGCTCGTCTTTTTGCCAATAAAAATAAGAATCCGATCGCTCTCCTTACGATCGTCACCGCCCACCCAACGCAACAATACGAATCCTTAGAAAGTGCCGTTGACCCGCCCGTAAAGTCTCTTTTTTTCCTGCCTCCCGTAACGTCCGAGCGACGAACCCGCGGACTATATCGGGGAAATACATCGCAAAAAGCCGCGGAAGAAAGTAAGTATCGCGGCGCGTTTTCACCGGCCGCGGCGCGCGGGGCATTACGAGATCCGGCCGAATCCGCCGCCACGTGCGCGCGCACGTGAGATACACACGCGGAAGCCGCGAGTGAGATAATGCCGCTCGCCGGGGGAGAGGCCGCCTATGGCATCGAGATTCTGCGGGAGAAAACTGACGTTTTTTCTATCGAGGTGCCCGGTTTTTATGCGCGCGACCAGCTCATGCGTGCGCATGCGGTATTAGCAGGAAAGTCCGTATGGGTCAATTAAGGATTAACGATGAGAAAATTATGATACTGCGTAAACTGCAAGATATACACATGTACAAAAGACTCGGTTAATTTTTTGTAATTAACTTTTTTTAATTGACACTTTTAACATGGGATCTTAATGGAGGTGGATTTTATCATGATTTAAGAATTATTTATTAATAACAAAACCATATTACGGTTAAATTTAAAAGCACAAAAAATATTAAATTTTTTAATACATCCTAGGAAAGTTATGATGTCCTTATACGTGCAAGTGTCGCTCTATGTTTTCGTGCATTCGTACACCGGATTACACGTACGTTAGGGAATAGTATATAATAGTCGTTTTCTTGACTTCCTTATCAGTTCCCGTACTTCTATATATACGTAGAGTACAATTATTCTTTTCGGATATAAATTATTTTAGTTTGATGATATCACAATGTAGAAGGGCATTTTTTTTAAGAAACTCGTAAACACTTCTGAATGGCCAAGGTGAGAAAAACTGGAATGGCATGGAAATTACCGGATACACCATCTCGTGGTTGGGAAAAACACATTTTTATCCTTATAATCGTCATGTTAATTCGGCGACAACGTACCCCGGGTCTTCCTCATTCTGAGCCGACCACAAAAGCGTTTTCTCTATTTCAAATTAACCGCGTCGCGCCGTAACTTCGAGTCATCGACCCGGCCGTCGCTCGCTAAATCTTTACCTTCGCTTCTATTCCTTTTTAAGTTTGATAAATAATAAAAGAGAAAAAAACCGAGCGCGTCGCGTTTTTTTCCGCGGCCGTACGAATTTTCCTCCGTGCGCGAGCCGCGACTCGGCCACTTTCGCCGGCCCTTTCCGAGAGCGCGTCGCTCGAGATTGTACTTTCATTTTTCAGTGCCTCCTTTAGAAACCAGCGCGACTGCGTCCGTTTTTTTTTCACCCGGCGTCCGCGCACTCGATCGAGCGTAATTTTTCCGTCCGGCACACGTGACCATTACACACGGCCGAATTTGGTCAAGGCATCGAGGAAGGATTCGTGCACGGAAGAGGATCGCATCGGAGGGATGATATTTTTTTTTCAGAACGACGTTCCAATTATTTTTTTTTTTTTTTTGTAGAAATGTGTGAAAGCAGGAAAAATGAGGGAGTCGGCGCGCGGAATATCGGAACGAGTTTCATTTCGTCGTCGACTATATTACGAACCACTTATTATTACCGATTCTCAAATCGATCGAAGTAATCACTTGTGTCCTCGGCGGTGTTTTACAGGTTTCGTTTTGGTATACGAATCTTCGGGGATTTACAATTGGAGATGTGTTCGGACGGATTGCGCAACTCATTAGGCATCCGGATGAGATACGCCGATCTCGCCGGCGGGGATTTACGAATTAGCAACCGGTCGAACCAGCCGCGCAGACCAAAAGCGACCTTCCCGAACGAAAACCGGCCGCAGCCTCGCTCACTGTCCTCGTCGTCGACGACCTCGAGGGAAATAAAAGGCCTACTCACTCTTGAGGCCGGCGTCACGAGGATGCGTATACCGGTGCGCGCACCAATCGTCGCAGGGATGAAAAGGGATGTCGGTCGAACTGTCGGGGTTTGGGGTCACAGGTCCATCATTCGCCCAGTCCCCTGGTGCAGCCAAACCACCTCCACCGCCTCCTCCACCCCTTCTCCTTTTTTTTTAGTTACTCTGCTCTTGCCGCCTGTCCGCGCCGATCAGCGGCTCCTCACGACGCACTGAAAAACCAAGAGGTGACCGTTAAATTTTCCTCTCCGTCGGTTGCATATATACACGACAGATTTTTCGCTTTAATGCGAAGAGAAATCACGCGGGCGTGTAATGATTTTGTGAATGGAAATTCGCCAGTTTTAGAAAGCGCACACTGGCATTTACAGCTGAATTATTTTCCGCTGCGGGCGCGACGGAAAGTAATTATTTCTTTTTTCCTTCATATTTTTTTTTCTTTTGAGGAACTTGATAACTGCTAACTATTAATTGCGTCGGCGATAAGCCTTAATTTTGTGCACCGACGAAAATGAAAACCGGTCGGGCCGATCGACCTTCGAAATTTGTCGAGCACGCGCCGATGGCTAATCTTTATTATTTGTAATTGCTGAACATTCACCGCTGGGGCTTCCAATAGATTACGGCGCTAAACGGCCCGGGAGTACACCGGCAATTTGGCCGTGTCTCGTAAATTGTGGAAGCCGCGCGGAAGGTAAGGAGTTTTTATCGGCGAATTGCAGAATGCGCGTATTTGAATTTTCGAGACAGGGAAGCAAACTTGATCCTGTTTTAATAGAGGGAAAGTGACGAAAAATAATCAATCGTGGGAGTCATTGACTGTCACTTCTAAATGAAAATGAAAATGAGACACTTTCACTCGAGATTTTGCTATTTTGATGGGACTCACGAAAAATGTATTAATTATTTTAAAAAAATGAAAATTACATTTTATAAGATCAATTTTTTAACAAAATTTTCATGTCAAATGATAAGACGATTTCTAGTTTTTATTTTAAAATCAGCAATTCGCAATTAAAAAGTTATTAATTAAAAATTTGAGTAAAAAATGTTATCATTAAAATGTAAAACGATCTATACCTTGTAACTTAACGTTTGATTATTAATTATTATACCAAAATTAAAAAAAAAATTAGTAAGAAACAACCATACCTCTTTGTACTACTGTCTACAATTAATCTAAACAAACCTCACACAGTCACGTCTAGATTTCAAAACCGAAAAGATTACCAACTCGCACAACTCGTCGAAAAAAAAAGAATTAGATAATACCCCCCTCCCGCGCCCAACCGAAAATTCAACAAAAAAAAAAAAATAAGTTCAGCACCGTACGATCGAGAGAGAAAAAAAATTCGTGCACCGCAGAGGTCGAAATTCGCCCACCTGTTGATCCTGCACGGTGGGGCGCGCACTTGGTCGACTCGGCGGTACGGTGGAAGTGCAGGCGAAGGTGGCGTCGGTGCCGCGCGTCTCGGCGGCGTTTCCTCGACAACTGGGGCCCCCGAGTGCGCCGCGTCGCCCCGATGCCTCGCGCGTCCCCTTTTTCCCTCCTACCGGCGCCCGCGCGAGAAGTGGGGCCGTTTCGCGCGCGGCCACTCTCCCGAGGGTGGGGAAACCCTCCTGGATGATTTTTTGGCCGACGCGGACCCGACCGGTCAACACGTTTTGCGGAAAATTATTGCCTAAAGTTACACTCGACGCTTATGTTTTTTGAGGTACTTTTTTTTTGGGGGGGGGGGATTCCAGTTGAAGGCTTTGAGACTCCAATGATTAGTAGTGTTTTGTGGGTTGTTTAATAAAAGGTAGTTAATAATAGCTTTATGTACAAGGCGGAGTGAGAAATTATTGTTTTGATCTTTAAAAAATATGAAAAGATATACGGAGAAAAATAATAGACCGAAATTTATTATAAATTCTTGAAGTTGGAGGACATACTTGAAAGAAGATAATAAATTACTATAAATTTTTATTGTAAAAGTTTGCCATAGTTATGGTAATTGTTATCTCGTTTTAAGTCCGTCTTTCAGAAATTATAGTAAATTTTTCCTTTACTATTTTTTTCAGCGCGTAAAAATATATTATATAATGATAAAATTTAATAATTTATGTACATATTTAACCATGATTTTATCGAGAAATGACACCTTTTTAACACCTTTTTAGCTGAAAAACTTCTACTGTTGTATCTGTGCCGCTCTCTATATTATTTTCTGTGCTCTTTCCTATTCATAAAATCATTTTAAAAAATAAATAAAAGTATATTTCATTAATTATTAATTTGTATATATTTCATAATCATTAATCGAGTCATTTTCAATCAACTATTTTTAATTTCAATTCAGTACACTGGACTCTATTACTAATCCATCTTTTGACAAATGGAGGCGATGGAAGAGTTTGATGTAAACGAAAACAGTAAAAATAAAGTTGAAAATTTACCTCATCAAACTCTTTTCAATGAACTACGCAAACCTTATTTAAACGGCATACTTAGAAAACAGTTACTCGCACAATTTTTCAAAGTGTGCATCACATAAGACAAATGCCTTCATCGCCGACCTTAATTAACTTTTACTTGACTCTTTTCAAAATACGTCAACCACTTGAGTTGGTTTAGATGGTTTTGGCGCATCGTTATACCCTCTTTTCCGCAAAACAAACTTAAAGAGAAAAAGAAAGATACTAAAAATTGCAGTAGTCAATTTTGATGTTCTTGCAGACTAGCATTATCGAAAAAATTGTAATCGATTCTTGTAAAGTTTTAATACAGTTATAGTAAATTTTCTAGAATTTCTAGTACACTGTGAATGAAGTATAGTTAATTTTTTAATGCAACTATTTTAATTTTGCCAATAATATGAGACAGTTATAAGAACCGTAAGTTTTATGGTGGAACACATAGTGCTCCAGTAGTGGATTTTTATAGTGTAAAATATGCACATAAATATCACGTTTCAAAAATTACAGTAAAAATATTTCTATTTTTACGTAAATTATTTTAACAATAAAAAGGTAAATTTTTCATCAAACCGGTAACTCGATCCGAAAATTACTATAACATGCATAACAATTTAAAATCGACATTCTCTCCGCGTAAATTCCTTCCACGAGATGTCGCGCGGACGGAAGAGGCGCCCGACTAGTACAGTTGTGTAATATGCGCAGTCGCATTTCTTTTTCTCACCTTCGCGGCCAGTGTATGCGATGCACGCGATTCCCGCCTTTTCCGATTCGCCGGTCTCCGCGAGCCTCGCGCTCGGCGTACCTGCCACGGGTACGGCTGATCTCGGCGGGATGGTATCGAGAGGCGGCTCATACTCGATCGCGAAACGAAATTCTTTCAGCCTTGATCACCCTGACACAATTTCCATGGTGCAGGGGGAAGGGTATCTTTCGTCACGCGAGTCTTTGAAATTAATTTGGCAATCATCAGTCGCCTGGTCCAGTTTGAAGTTTTACGTTTTTCGTCGATGCTAATTCGGTTGGAAATTAACATCTATAATTGAGAATAATGTTTGTAGAACAAATTGTTGTGTAAATTGGTTTGGGAAATTTCAGATTTTTCGGAGATAAGAATGTTTTCGTTTAGTTGGTATTAGTTTGAGAAATTTTAAATTTTTCGGAGATACATTTAAAATCACTTTATTATTTCATAAATTTGAGGGTTATTTATTATAATAACTCATCTTTTGTGGAACGCAATCATTTCAACAAAAAAAAGAAGGAAAGTATAAGAGAAACGGGCATTTAATTTTGAGAGTTTAAGCGCAAAACTTTTTTTGTTCAAAAGTTAGGAGTATTTAAATATGAGCACTAATAACAACTTAAAAAGTCAAATTTATAAGATTAATGCGATTTCCATCATTATTTTAGATACTGATTTTAAAATACTTGTAACTTTTGCAGAAAATGCTTTTTCAACGAGTAAACTCTCAAATTAAAGATACTTTTCTCTACTTTTCGTTTCCTTTTCGATGAAATTTTTTATGAAATTTTTCCATAGAAGATGAGTTATTGTCAAAAAGGGAAATGCTAAATTTTGCCTGTACATAAAGAAAATAAATATTTGGAGATCCGTGACTTTAAAAATTAGACTTTGATACTTTAGCTTTCTTCATATTTTAGGATAATATAAACAATCGTCAAAGTTTCTTGAGAATACGTGACCCAAAGGTCATGCCCTGGCCTAGTTAGTCATAAGTGTTACTTTGTTACTGATTACAAATTATATCAAGGGCTCCAGTCCGAAAAATAAATTAAAACAAAATAATAAAATGAAACGGGTAAGAATATGTTCGTTTAGTTGAAGAAAATATGGTCGATTGAGTTATTGCAGTCGCAGTATGATGATAGAACGCGTTTCAATAACGTTCTAATTTGTAGCGTGGTTGGGGAAAGAAAAACAATATTATATACCTACTTCTGCAATTACCGCAATCGCTCAAGGAAAGTAAAGCATGTTGTACATAAATTTGTAATTTAGGTGCATTGACTAATTTTTACTTTTTTAACCTATATGAAATAATTGTTACATAAGCGAAGGATAAAGTCGCTATGGCATTTAAAAACGCAGGAAAAATGCAAAGAAATTACTAATACAATTAGCCTTTAAAAATGTGTAAGTCTTGCCTTTCTCGGAAATTGTTCTTAAAAAACTTGTTTAAACATCAACAGGTACGAGCCTCCATCCGTCACGAATTAAAGCAGCCGTCGTGTTATTTAATATATAGACCTCGGCTCGTCGTTTTTGCCGCGGAAGCAAGAAAATGAAAAGCTCGATAACCTATTGCAGATTGCCTCTTTTTCTACGGCACAAGAGTGGGAAAGCACATAAATTTTCAGAAAATTTACCACCAATCATTTTTCAACGATAGACAGCGGACGAAAAAAGGCCTTTTCGCAAAGTCGATTGACGTCTTCTCAGGCCGACAAGAACGGTGAATTATAATAATTCTAATTAGGAAAAAATTGGAAACTACCGGCTGCGCAGTAAACTGGCATTTCTAGCTCTATCTTTCGACTGGCAATGTCACTTGTTTTTCGTACAAATTATTGCGGATAATTGTTATTTTTTAACTTTTAATTTATCCGCTTAGCCTCGAGAAGCGCGACAAAATACAAAAATATTGTCATTTAGTTAAGGAAAATATCGTTGCCAATGACTGATTATTTCTAATTGTCGTGTGACGCTTTATTAAAAAAATAAACTGATAACAAAATTTGTCGGTATTCACGTAGTTTTTGTGTGGAATAGTATGTAGCTAATTTTCATGTTAACTATCCTCATGTTTGTATTTGATATTACAATATAAATTTTCTATGTGTTTTTACTCATCAGTTTTAACGTATGTTTTGTTCAATTCTTTTTTCTTAAAAAAGTACAAATTTTTTTGGTGTCTGTCAAAATCATTATTTAACACATTTCAATAATTTTGAAATTTGACATCTTTTAAATAACATTTTATATTTGCATTATGAAACTGCAAAAGTTGAGATTTTTTAAAACTATTTAAACGATAAATAATTTTGAAAGTATTCAAGGTAAGTTTCCTCTTGCCAATGAATTGTCAAATAATTTTACTAAAACTTATTGCAATCGATATATTAATTAAATTTCAAAATATTCCTACTCATCCACCAAAAAATCACTTTGGCGACAGCCATGAAAATGAATGGATTCAATTTTCTCCAGCGATTATATTCGAAATCGCTCGAATAAATCTTTATATAGAAATCCAATTAAAGTCTCAACCAATACAAATTTCACAAGTCACGCGGTTGGAGATCGAAGGTGGCATCTCGGATGCACAACCGTTAACGAAGTACACGCGAGTTGACCTATTTCTCAGACTCGAGAGGTCAAACTCCGTACGCTCGAGTCAAGGTGCATCATCCCCAGTGGATCATGGGCTTCGCCGAAAAAAGTTGGTTCGAAATGCAAGAAAAAAGAAATGATTGACGCTAATTTTTTTTTTATAGAATGTTACAGAGATCATCGATTTCTGAAGTTATAAATTAATTCGCTAATGAGCCGTACAAATTTGTGGTATTCTATAAAATATAATGTAATTGTAAAAAAAACGATGTCAATACAGTAACTAATTTGGATTCACCCCAGGCGGAAATAATCTTTGTCAAATAATTGTTAATAAAAGTGTATAGTTTTTTATAATTTTTAAAAAAAGTTTATAACTGTTAATAACTGTTTATAAATGTCGGATTTGAGACTATAAT
>JAXIUT010018619.1:0-19405 GCA_035586675.1 Eurytoma californica | reverse complement strand
ATGTACGCCGATGAAATTTGTTTTAAGTACATGCATTAAAATTGCATTAAAATTAAGGCTTTTTTTAACAGTGTACTCAACATTAATGCAATGCATTTTTTCTGAACATACCTAAACGTGTTCAGAGGCATCCAAAATCAAGTTCCCAACATATTTTCCGAAACACAGCTAATGATATTTAAGAATAAACTATAGTTTATAAAATCCATGTGAAAATTACCCGCATTACTTAGTAATAGAGAAATGCTGCTCAACAATGCAGTGAGCTTCTAGAATATCTCTATATTCGCAGCATCCAGAAGAGCGTCCGGCCCTCCCGTTAGTCCAGTCGAAATCGCCATCCTTTATCGCATCCGGCTCGGACGCGACGTATATCAGGCTGGATCTTCATTGACGTCGGAACTTTACGAGGGGCGCTTACACACCTGGAGCGCGTCCAAACCGCGTGCCGCGGGAAATCGAAAGGGCCCGCCGCTCACGCGCACCCCGCCAACATTATGCATTACGAGGACATTCCGCGCCCCCCCTCCCCTATCCTCCCCCTGCGGAACTCCAAATATTCCGGATCTCCGTCTTTGTCGTCCGACCGACCTGAAATTCGTGGGCTTGCGCCTTTGAGATGGATGGCGCGCTCGGGGGTTAGCTGCCGCGATCCGCGATTGTTTTATAGATATTACACCGCCGATCGCATTTAACTTTAGTGCGGCCGAATGTTTTCGCTGGAATTGCTTTTTTGCCAGCAATACATTTCCTTCGAGTAATATGCTCTTTCGAATGATAAATGATTTAAAGCGGCACTTCGTGCTTATTATTTTGCAGTTCAATTAGGGAAAGAAAATTAATGAGTATAATAAACATATTTTGAATCTCGAAAGTATATTGTTTATAAAAAGAATATAAAATGAATGACAAATCGATGTTTTTATTCCAGGGAGTTTTGAGTTGATACCGCGACCAAAGAGAAAGTACTCTGTAGTTGTTTGTTATGACATTTTTCCGGTACGAATCGCGTGGAAACTTTTAATTTCGCAGATATTGAATTCCATTCCTTCAGAGCTAATCTAACATTGAAGTTTATAAACCTAGAAATATCTACTTATACCTAGCTAAGGAAGGTTCGGGTAGTTAGAGATTTGGATAGATTCCAATTGACTAATATACAACTAGAAATTAAATTCTGTCATCTTTTAAGTATTACATATACCAGCGTATTAAATTTCATTAAGATCTATTTGCAAATTCTATGATCGACAGAATGTGCAACATATTACTCACATATCAATTTTAAGCACAAAATATATTACACAAGTGTTTATACCGTCAACGCGATTCACGATTGAGATGGAATGGATGAAGGATTTCACAAAACAATTAAGTACACTAATTTAACTACAGAGATTATCAGACTTAATAACAATTCAATCTAAGAAAACTTAGGACATTTCCGCCTCAAGATAGCCGTAGGCAATTCCGTGGTGTCGGCGAAATTCGTGGTCTCCACCGCAAAATCGATCGGAAAATTCGAATCGTCTCCGCGCTCGCATTCACCCACTTCCGGTAGCGCATAAATCTAGCCCCCCTCCCTCCCCCAATTCCTTCGAAGCTGCAGAGCCGCCGAGCGAGCAGGAGAAAGGAAGTCCTCGCGCGCGAGTTTGGCACGTTCCTCGGGCGACGCCGCGGAATTAGAGGAAGCCCGCGTAGTTGCGGCTCTGTATCGGTACACCCGAAATAATGGAAATTCGGAGCTTCGGCACCCCCTTCCCCGTTTGTCTTTCAGTCGTCGGATTTCATTTCGCGCGGAATTCATTAGCCGAGTGCTCGGCGCCCAGGTGCGATCCTGATGAAATCTCGTCGTCGCACGAGTCGACGGCTGTTTTCCCCGTCAGCTTTTCTCTCGCCTTGATTGGAGTTGCTGTACTTCCTATTAGAGAAAAAAGGAAATACAACGGATCTTACTTTCTGACTCTTTTTGCGCCTCCGATTGAGCTGAAAAAAATATTAAAAGCGATACTTTAGATAATATGATATTATAACTGTAATGTTCACGTATTAAATACTCTTTTCCTCTGCAGTTCCTCGTCGTAATTAGTACCGTATTTTTTATTTCTTTGTTTTAAATTAAACGTGCAACAACTGTTTTCGCATAACAAGAATATACTCTCATGATGAAGAAGAGTGAAAAATTCAAAAAGTCGCCCTATTCGAGTGAAAAATCACTCTTTTTCAGAAAAAACTGTGCCACTCGAAGTTCGATTGGCTCGAACCGAGTGGTTTTTCACTCTTTTACTTTTTGAGAGTAATTATATCAGTGAGGAAACGAATATAAAAATAAAAATTTAATTTTAAACAATTTCATGGTATTGTTAATGCTATCGACTATTTTTTAATTAGCTTTTGAAATGGGTAAAACTCAATATTAGATTGAAAAGCATGTTTTTTAAGCTTAAAGTATCTGGATATCTCTGTTTAGTTATGATCGAATTAATTTATTGGTCGGTCAGTTTTAAATGATAGTTACCTAATAGAACCCCATTTATAGGTAAATGTAAACGCTTACATCTGCTGACCAAATTTAATATAGGCAAATTAATTCATAGATTAATCAAATAATGATAAATTTAATAAACACCATTCGATGATAATGATAATTTAATAGACTTCATAATCACTTATTTGCAATTAAACAGTCAATATATCCAAAATACTATATTGATTTACAATAATTGACTCATTAAAGGATATAAATAATAAATAATAATAAAAGTCAAGGATGAACATCGAAAAATAAAAAGTTAGTTCAATTTCCTGGAAGTGCACTACGCTCGAACGCGGCGAAGCTACAACGCGTCCACGCCTACATGGAATCCGTCTAGGATTTTGAATCCGTACAAGAGAATATTGCTTTTACGCGCGGGCGCGATAAATCGATTGCGCGTCACGGCCGCGATACGTCGCCCCGATAAAGCGAGATAGACAAACGGATAGGACGGCCAGAATCCGCGCTGTCATCGGCGTGTACGACTTGCGTCGGCCGCGGTGATACCTCCGCGCCGCCTATAATCATCGCTCTCGATTCCTTCCTGCTATTCCACCGTTTCCCCGCAGGCTGTTTGTTCGACCAATACACTCCGATACAAAACTATAGCTGCATGACGTATACAACAATAATAACAACAACAACTAAAAAATACATAAAGTACACTTTTATAAATTATCGTTGCTGTATTTTTTTTTTATTTAAAAACTGAAAATTACGACAGATCAGGTTAATTTTATTCTAAATTACAGTTTTTTTTATAAATTTATCAGTAATTATCAGGATTTGCACTGGTAACCAGTCGAATTTCGATGGTGCTTTTTTAGGGAGTGTTGCTAGTTTGTACAGGCTCATAAAACGAATTATAGCAACTGCATTGTATCGTAACAGTTAATATATTTTGTATCCAGCTTTGTTTATACATTAGGACCATTATTGTTTTGTTTACTTGTACCTAATACCAGTTGATCATTGCTGAATACCGGATTAACATTATACCCTTTGACTTTTATCCGTTTATCTGCTCCGCCCAGCTTAACCATGGAGAGGCATCGATTCTCTCTGAACTCAATTACATTGCTATATTTCTTGTTTCACTCAGGCGTATACATGTTGAAATATAAAAAAGGTCACGATGGAATGTTTTATTAAGGTCATTTTTTTAACTGTATTAGCATGAGAATAAGAATCACTCTCGATGAAAATTAGAAAAAAAAAACGATATTTCAGTTGTTAAGTAATTTATATAACAAAATATTTTCATTTCGTACATAAAATTTATTCTTTCAAAATTATAATAAGCAATGATACTTGTTCAGTAAGATTCAGTTTTCAATTTTACACATTTTAAATTTATTTTTACTACTGGTTATTTCAATTCTTCAATATTCCCGCTAATCCCTTAAAAGAAAAGCGACGGAGCGAAAGTTCAACGTTTTTCGTCAATTCAAAAACAATTGGACCGCCGCTCCCCGAACCGAGAAACGAACCCCGGGCCGAGAGTATAGAGAGAGAGCGACACGTACTCCATTACAAAAGCTCAATTTTCCGGTCGATTCCCGCATCCTCGGAGCCATCGCCGTTGTCGTCGTCGTCCGGCCACTCCTTCGACAGCGCCCGATGAAAATCCAACCGGAAGAGCCGGGGCTCTTTTCCTCCCTCCCCTCCTCGACGTCGGGAACATCAAAAGCTTCTCACGGGCCAAAGAGAATGGAGCGCGCCGGGGAGAGGGACAGAGTGGCGCCCACCTCGGGGAAGCAGGGGACGAAAACGAAGGAGAAAAAAGGAGGAAGGCGAGTGACCGGTTTCACGCGGGTCCGATGTCCGGCTGACTTTATAAGCTTCGTCGACGCAATTTCACTTCAGGGGGGGATGTGGTCGCTGTTCAAATTTGCCCGAGAGTCCTTAAGCGAGCTTCGACCAGCTAACTTACTGTTAAGAGACTCGCAGGGATATTTTAATACCTTGATAACGTTGACGTAAAAAAATTTTATTTGTACACTGAGAGAATTTTCCCTTAAAAAAAATTACGGGAAAAAACGTAGTTGTGGATCGGATTGCCATCTTTGGAAATTTTTACGGAAAAATCATGGTAAATTTTACGTGAACATCACCGTAACTTTTGCGGAGCTTTTCGTATCGCGCGAACTTCGCGTAAAATTTACAATGATTTTCCCGTAAAAATTTCCAAGATGGCAAACCGTCCCTCGATTACGTTTTTTTCCGTAATTTTTACGGTGAGCTTCACCGTAATTTTTACGGGAAAATTCTCTCAGTGTACGTAGATATAAGTATGGCTATTCAATCTACCTAAAATTCTATCCATTATTTATTTTATGATCGAAATGATTAGATGTAAATTAAAGATAAAAAAACATAAAAAATAATTGATTATTATTGAATAAATAATAATTGTTTTACGAATTATGACTAAACATTTGTTCCTCCATCCACTTTGGCTTTTTAATTAAGTGCAAGTAAACAAGTACAAGAGTAGTGTAGAATTCCGACGCATTCGGAGCTCGAGGAAAAAAAAAAAAAACAAGCAGACGCTCGGGGAGCGTCTACGCAAAGGCGGCTACTACTTTTTTGGTCGTGGTTTGGGGATCAAAGGACGTCGTCTGTCTCTTAAATAGCTCGAGCCCGAACAATAACCCATGCAATTTCACGCGACCTCTACACGTCACCGCCCGCCATCACCCGCAGGGGGGAGTGTTTCTTGGGTCTCTTCAATTGCCGGCAGTTGATAAAAGCGACCAGACAATTTTCTCCTGCGTTGATTTTGTCTGGGGCTACGAGGTCAAATTCATTTCAGAAAATTTATTTTTACGAAATACCTCGTGGTTGACATTCGTTTGCTCAGTGTACTCCTATTTAACACTTCGTTATTTGATATACATTTTCTGTTGTAATAAGCAGATCGCCCGACGAATACGAAGTGATTGACTTTGCTGCTTGCTTTATTATTCACGCCTCATTATCGAGGTGGAGGCGATGCCTTGTAAAAAGGTATAATGCTGATGTACTAAATACATACATTAAATCGTTGGTCTACCGGTTTTCTTACATTTTCTTTTTTTTTTACGTCTACTAATTCGGTTGATGGTTGCTTCCATTGCTTTTTCGTGATAGAGAGACGTCAGCACTTTTCAGATCCTTTTTATGGCGGCGATCACATTGTTCGGGGCAAGTCGACTGTTAACTATTGTAGGGTCTTCAAGGGAAACGACTAAAGCACTTGCTGATCCGATAATAACAGTGTGTCCGAAGAGCTCCACTATTAGTACCACAAAAACATTTATTAATGCGTGCACATATTTCTCACTCATTAAAAATTATATCGTTTATAAAAAAAAGGAAATTTTTTCTTTTATTACTTTATTTTATAAAATAAATTGTTCTTTTGTATATTATCGAAAATGTTTCATCAAAATTTCATATCCTAATTAAAATCAAGTTTAAAATGAGAACGATTTTAATTCTATTAGTATAGGACTATATACTTAGTTTTAAAATATAAAAAATTCATAATTTGAATTAAATATTCGCATTTTTATGAAATTTTTAACGAAAATTCCACATCTTTGTACTTAACCGTAAATTAACATTCTTCAACTACCAGTGTGCAGCAAATAAAATATGCAATCATCGAAATTCCAGTGTGAAAGTTCTTATTCAATTTTCGATGGTATCTCGTAAAGACATTCAATATAATTTCGTTTCTGAACAATTTTGAAATAATTAACTGCTAATAATTATTATTTTTATTTAATATTTGTTTCGTTTATTAAATACTCTCAATTTTACATGCGTAAACATTACCGTTTTATAGAGATATATTTTACGCCGCTAGTAGCACATTTATAAAAAACATAACATTTACAAAGATGTTTATTGTAACTAACTTTTCCAATTAGGTATATTTTAAAGTTAAAACTTATTTTAAAATATCATTCATCTTTTAATTATTTCTCGCCTAAAAGACAGGTATTTAAATAAATTACTTCAATAACAATTAACTGCTATAACACTGAAAAAATTTCTTTCTTGAAACAAACAATTTCTTTTATAAAGCTCGCTTCAAGCCTTCACGTAGATAAGCTCTCTCCCCAACATGTCACCGTGGCGGGATATACCGGTAGCCGCATAACATCCGCGCCATTTTCACGCCGTAAAAAACAAAGAGTAAATTGCATCATCCCTCGTGCAAAATTAAAAGGCGTGTTGAGGGGGAGGGGGGAATCCGCGAGAGCCAGAAGCCGCAAGTAGGTCAGCGTAAGTGCAAAACGCGTTAAGCCCTAACAAACGCAAAACAAACGGTTGATGGCCTCATACTTTTAAAGCCGCAATATTTCCGCCGGGCCTCCCGTAATTTCATTTCCCCGGCGCTTTATAAGCCTCGGCGCAAGAATAAGGAGGAAATCGCGCGAGCGCACAATTAACGCGCAAAACCGCAGGCGCGCGACTTTTTGAACATCCATCGCCGCTCGGGGTTCGCTATATACGCGTTTCTCAGCCAAGTGGACAGCGAGCGGATTCATTCATTGCAATTTTTTTTTCCGCCCGTTTTAACGCGCGCACGACGTGCGTTTCGTCAATTTCCCGCAGCTTTTTCAGTGGCATTCAAAGCTTAACCGGGGAATTTCATTGTTGCAAACTTTCAGCGCCTACTTTGAAACGCGCAATAAACTGTTTAACTGGCGCTCCTTGTTTATCTTTTTCGATATTAAACATTCCTATCGTGTGAATATTATCGTTTATTAAAAATTTCCTACTTTGTATTATGTTTATAGTAGAATGAATTTTTATAATCATTGAGGAAATCAAGTTTTAGGGTAGTTCTTAGCTCTCGTAATGCAGAAGAGTGTACAGAAATTTATTTATTTATTTATTTATTGTTTGACGGGCTAAAAACCCTTATAATTACAAAAAATATATACAATAGTGGAAGAGATGTAAAGAAGAACGACAGATTAAAATTTAATGGTTAACAAGCGCAACCAATTCTTAAATATACCCACAACATCGATATTTGATATTTGATCTACGAGAAATATAGAAGTACTCTATTCGAGTGTACAATTATTGCTCTTTTTCAAAATAAACTGAGTATGTCTAAGTTCGATTGTTTTAGTTTTCACTCGAATCGAAGGGTTTTTCACTTCTCCACATTTTAATAGAGCCGACTACACGCGTTACTTACTTTATACAAAAGATGATTGTAAATTATATAACGATTTCTAACATCGATCGAATAACCTTTTACTTATTGCCTCTCGACCGTATTAGATCTTTTATGAACAATAGCAGAAAACCAACGAGGTGGAGCTCGCACGGATTGATAGAGTGAATCGAAACCCTTGTAACTTAATTTTGTGTCAAGTTTGATTACTTTCTTAAATGAATAAGAAGTTTTTTTAAGTATGCATACAAAGATTCCCTTTTTCATTAGCGCAATTAGATCCCATGTTAAAAACACACATTTTAAATTAATATGTTTCAAGAACTGAGGGATCAATCAGTCTCTTTTTGTACATTTTTTTTCGTTCAGCAATAAACTAATTTTGCTGCAAGTTTCTTGCAACTATTAAATAAATCCATTTATCCAAGAACTACGAGTTTAATTATTTCGGTTCAAAGTATAAACGTCGCTCGGAAGATAATAAATTATGAACTGCAGAGAAGATGTAAGTTTGAAAGTCACGCGAAGCGCACGGGCTTCTCCCGCGCATTATTCGGTCAAACGTGACGAGGTGCAAGCAAGCTCGTAAGGAGCTTATATGTTGTCCGACAATTGCGCGCAATTCCAGCCCTTGTACGTGTATGACTCTCCGCAGCCGGCATAGCAAAACGATTAGCACTCGCTGATAACGCGATTGACGCTTAACGGGATTCCGCCTGTCTCTTTCGCTCTCTTATCATAACGCCTTTTTAACAGTAGCTTCTTAAGTACGCCTAAGCTCATTTCTGCTCTTACGGGCGTGCGGTTAACGGTACTCGCGTTTCACATATTTTCACTAATTTTTCCAACTTAAAGCATTCGAAATCACTGCTGCGTAAGGTTACGCAGAGAAGAATTAATTATAGTCCTTAACACATTCAAAGTAATTGCGCGTATAAAGATTTTATAACAACTAAAAAATGTTTGATATTAATTGTATTAGAATGCTTAGGCAGAAACTGGCGAGGTGAAAATGTCTTTTACTACTGAAATTGTTTATTATTTCGATGTATTTTCTGTATTAATTGAAAATCAAAATAACGTTCGGAGAAATTTTGTGATAACTGCCGTTATATTACTATGTACAATTTAACATTTTTTCAAATCAGAACTGTGGTTATTCAAATCACCATCTTACTTAAAAAAAAAACCAAACGCAAAATGCAATTCACTATACGTTATTACCGATAGCCATTAAAAATTTCAATCGAATGCGAAAAACCGCAGGGTCGGATCGGCAGCGCGAATTCACCATTCAATTCGCCCGGCGACTTTTACAAAAGTAACGCGCGGTTCTCGAGCGATGCCCCGGCGCCGCGTACACCCGATACAACGCGCCGCGAGAAATCCCGGCGTATTCGAGAGGAGGCAGATATAAATCAATCATGCCTTCGCTGCGGCCGCGGCGCGCGAGCGATTCCGCGCTTGAAATCCGAGGCCGTAATTCATTATCCGAAGTATACGGGGGCCGCAAAAAGTGCCTCCGCACCTCGGAAGCGCGCGCTGCCCGCGTCGAGAAATAATTAACCGTTCGCGTAATCCGCGCTATTATTTCCTCGATTGGCCCCCTCCACTTTGTTTTTTTTTTCTCTCTTTGCCGGGGTGTACTTTTGCTCGGTAAGCCGCTCCGCGTCTGGAGCATCGATCTTCGTGATGCGAGGGACCGGAGTGGATTTTTGTTCCACTTTGGGGGATATACTTGAATTGACTAATGGAAATGGACTCTTATGTGGATCGCTCTCTCGCTCGTGCATTTTTTAATATTTTCACGGCTGCACGTTTCAACTCGAATTCGATTATAAAATAGGTGATAAAGTCATTTTGGCTACAATCAGTTTAAAGTAATTTAAATTATAATTAAATTTCTCTCGTTATTTAGTCAGTACTGAAGAAGCAATAGCTTGATAGATATCGAAAAATTAAATAATTAAAATGGTTGTAAATGGTTGTAAATGGTTGTAGATGGCAATCGTGCAGTTACTCGTTGACCTCGTCTTTCTCGTTATTTATTTTATGCAGATACTAAACATTTCCATTAACTAGAGAATGAGACGCGCTTTAATGTATTCATGGTTTTTTTGTAATTTTAACCTCTCAAAAAACAATTGACTTTCTTTTCCACGTACAAATACGTCGTGTTCCACGTACGATTATCTCGAGTATTATTTTTATAATAGGTTTAATTAACAGGTAGCAATTTCGAGGAAGCCAACTATACCAATCTATTAAAAGCGATTTTTTGCACATCCATTAAAAATTAATTGAAAAAGATTATAAACAAAAATTTTTTATTTAATCCCGTATATTGGATAGTTATCAATCAATGATTATTATCACCGACCAGTTTCTGCTGCTCTACAACAATATGCACAGTTTCGACTATTTCATTATCAGCCACAACGCAAAACCGTACCATCAGCTGAACGCAGAGGTAGTCGTTACATATTCGAATATCATCCTCAGCGCGCAGCCTGACGATAGATTTTTGTCTCTACGATCGAAAATCAATAAATCGACAGGAGTTGCACGTGTCCGAAACAATCGAGTCAGCCGTGGTTCGATCTCCCTCGACACCCACCCCACCGACGGGGCCGCCGCATGTGTCCCGCGTTAAAATTGATTAGCGTCGTAAACGGCCGCGGGGCCGCGCGCTGGCTATATCGCGGCTTGATGTGCCGGGTATCGGGCCTGTTCATCTCGAAGGTTACACGCGTGAGCAAGTAGCCGCGCACGGCCGTATTAAATGGACAACGGGAGGCGGGGGGTGCCCTCCGATCTCCCGCGCGCCCCATACGTGACTAAGCAGTCGGCTACAGCCTGTTCCACGGCGCCGGATTAACATACGACGCGCTGCCGCTTCGATCCTTGGGCGTCCCCCGCCAAAATCGTCCGCGCATCGATCGGTGCGTCGTGGTCATGACGGGAGTGGCTTTTGGTACCGTTATCGTGTACGATAATTTCGAGTGGATTTGAGAAATGTTTTGTAGTTGTATAGTTTGGATAACACAGTTAGAGTGTTTAGATGACACAGTGTGTTACGCATTAAGAAAGCCAAATAAAATTCAAAGCAAGTATTTTAACGATTATAAAATAACACTTTAATGTTGAATTAGTGGAAAACTTAAAAATTAACAAATTGCACTAAAATTTAGTGACATGTGCTCCACTAAATGATGACTAGTAAAGAACACTACAGTAATTTTTAGTGGTTTTTCACTAATTCAACTTTAAATATATAAATTATAACATTCTCAGCTGATTCGACTTGTTTGAAAGCTTGAAAAAATCTTTTCGTCAGACGTTTTGGAACAAAAAATAAAAAAATAAGTAATTGATGTATATATCAATAGCAATGGAAATATTTGAACTCGTCTCTATAGCGATACGATCACGGAGACATAAAGTTTGCTTGCCCATACGTACCCTTTTCCTATTAAACTGGAGGAAATCTACAGCCCCATAGATCCTTTACGATCGACTTGGTGTTACATACCTTTTAGTCTCTATGGAGAGACTATATCAACTGAAATTTAGCTAAAATGCAGTCAAAACTAAAATGAATTTTATTTTCTTATAGCTCGATTAAAGAAATTGAATTGAACAAACTGAATTTCAGTTGAATTTACTGACCTGGCAGTATCATGTAAATCAAACGTGTGCTACACTGAGAAAAATAGGTTAGAGACTTTTACTATTTTTTTCGTAAGAGGGCAATCTACTCGACCTAGTAACGATGTTTACTAAACTAGTAGCAATTGTTACTAAACTAGTAGCAATTTTTACTAAACTAGTAACAATTTTTACTAAATATTAGCAATTTTTATTTAAACTTTTGTAATATCTCATAGAGGTGTAACAATAATTATGAAAAGTTTAGTAATCTTTTCTTTATGGTCAAGTAGGTTGCCCTTTTCATAGAAAAATAGTAATTTTTACTAATCCTTTTTCTGAGTGTAAGTTATTGAAGATTTGAAGCAGCGATATTTTTTTCTTTTTAAAAAACCGTATACTCATCATTAAAACTTCAGTTTTTTTCATTATACTGCGTAAATAATATTAATCGATAATAAGAAAGCACTGAAAATGTTTCTCTTTTATCGGCAAATATCCGCCTGACTGAACCAAAGCAACGCCTTCGATTCGCATTCAAAAGTCCAATTTTTTTTTTAATTCGCAAAAGATTTCCCTCGCGTCTCGAGTTGCGAAACTGAAACTATGTCGCTTAAAATTCTCGCAGCTCGGGAATAGAAAAAAAAAAGTCAAGAAAGTTGGTAATTACTCGGAGCAGCGAACTTCCGCAGCATTCGAGCCTTCGCTCCTCCTTCTCGTCTCGCCTTCATTTAACGCTCTAGACTAATGCGCGCACGCGAATCTTGATCATTAATTCGATTATCCGCGAGTTCGGAGTTGAAACTAGTTCGGCGGCCGGGCTGCGCCCCGGGGCTCGCTTTGAATAAATGAATTTGTTACGGCGAGCCGAATCTCACCGTATGGACGGCTCGCTCGCTGATTATTGCACTACTGATTTGGAAAGATTATTTAATCAATCTGTATTAATAGAAGAACATTACTTTAAATACGTGTTTAGGTAAATTAATTCTGCTGCTATGATAAAACGAAATTAATAAAGTCGTAAATCGTATTTTTATATGATATACATTATCAATGTACACTCAATATTTACATATTTAAATGTGAAACAAAATATTCATTTCGATAAATTAAAATATTTAATTTCTTTTTTTAGGTAAGGCTCAATTTTTATTGACAACTCAGTTCAGCAGATACCTTTCAGCTCTGGTGAGATGAATCCTTTTTTAAGTATATAAATATTTCGTTTTTTTATTAAAAAAACAAATACTTTTTGTCATTTTGCTTTATCACCTTCCACATATTATTTATTAACCTGTTATCAGAATTCAATTTTATTGACAGACTATCTTGTCGAAATGAATTTTCATTATTGAAGAAATATCGATTATCTACTTGGTGATTAAATAGTGATTAATTTTCTTTAGAGAGAGAATAAAAACAAAATTATTTCCCATAGAAACGATCATTTTTACGTTAGGTGTTTTTCTGAACATTTTGCCTTATCTACATTTTGCTGCTAATGGGGAAAACCAATCTGCGGCTCATGAGGATGTTTACTTTTATACACTCATATGTCTGATATCGAAAAGTAAATTTGCATGAAATATTTTTTTTAATCAGTTCAATATTGGTCACTTTAGGCTTCGTTAACGTTGATAGTGAATGTTTGGCACATAGTTACTATCGATTATTAATATTTACTTCCATCATCAACATTTTCGTGGTTAAATCGTTACGTAAAAAGGTTATTGCTTACCTAAGGGAATGTGAATTTTGTGATTGGATAAAAGTGGAGAGCATAAAAGATCAGTCTTATGTACGTGTTAAAATCAAATTATATATTAAACTCTATAAGAATAGCAACATATTAAGTTACCCTATGTATACGTTGATTCACTTTCTTTAAAACATAACGATACAAAAGTTATAGCCATCATTAAATTATCATTAAAAATAACCCGTAATTACCATTTTAAAAGTTAATATTTACTTGTGCACGCGTGAGATTTTCCTTTAATATGTGATTCTGCCAATAAAAGCATAAAATTGTTCATCGAGGCGGATAAAGCGAATGCGAACGCTAAAAAAAGAATCATCAGCCGTGAGTATCCGAATTGCGTAACGATAAAGAAAAAAAGCGATAAATCACACGTAAATTCCGTGCTTTATCTCCACAATTAGCGGAGTGTTAATTTACACGCTCTTTTATCGATAAACGATATTTTATTTCGCTAAATTCATTCCTCCCTCAGCGAATCCACATCTCGCACCACATCCATCTCAACAGCGCAGCAAACGTCCGATACACACGTACCTCCAAAAAGAAGTTCCGAGCAAATCGGTAATTATCTTTCGGAGCGCGGAACCGAAATAAAATTAATGCGCGAGTAAAAAATGTCGGTCCTCTCGCGGGATAAAGTAAAGGAAAAAAAGAGGGGAAAAACGCCGGCGGCAACGTTTGAGCGCGCGTCTCCTTTATCGGGACTTTCCGACCGATCGAAAGTCGCGGAAAGAGCGACGAGCGGGGCAATTGGCGCCTGCGAGCGAGTCGCGCAAACAAAGTCGCGCCGGCGGACGCGAACCGAAGGAATATATATATCCAAGCGCGCGTGCCGGGCACAAAGGCGCGCACCGGATTGGAACGCGGCGAGAGCCGAGCCGACCGATCGATCCACCAGCCGCAGTGGTGCGACTCGGTGTGCGGTCGGACGCGCGGCTCTTTCCTTTTTTTTTGCTTCTCTCCTCTGCGAGGCGCGCACTTTTGCAGGAAATGTACCGGTGAAAGATCTGCAAGCTTTTGAAAAAATTTAAATAAATCAGTGGTGTGAAAGTATAAATTATAAATTACCTGCTTTGTTTATTCTATATAATTTTTTTTTTAAATATTTCTTGGTGTACTTCGTGAATGCTATTTGAGGAAGATACTTTATTGTTGGCTATAATTTTTTATGAGTGTTGGGAAGATTCGTAAAAAGTTTATTTAGACTCCGATAGATTTGTCAGATGGAATATAAAAGAATAATGAACTATTAGTTGGAGTACACTGCCCACAGAGAAAATTACAGGGAAAAGTGTAATCGTGGGATTTTAGGAATGTAGGTTGACCGTAGCAAAACTGTTCCACAAACCATTCCACAATTACGTATTTATCCGTAACTTTTATACTGGGAAATTCTTGGTAAATTTTAAAGAGGAATTCGCTTTGTATATTTATTAATAAAATGCTGTGTAACGTCACAATAGAAGCCCACGATTGTGATTTAACGCATATTGCTTACAACGATGTTTGATTCGAAATGCGTCAGTGCAAAATTTCAACTCGCGCTACCTTTAATAAAAATGAAATTAAAAACAATGAATCGTTTATTTTTCGAAATTTTATCTGGCGGGTTTAAAATTCGAATTTTTCATGAAATATTGCCGATTATCGAATGAATATTGAAAATTGTTCTGTGTTATATTTATTCGAAATATCGCATCGGAAAATACGCGATTCTAATTGAAACAGCTTATTTAAGTTTACTCTTTATCCTGGGCCTCATTCCATTACCCTTTGCAGTGCGGCGCAGTGCAAATTCTCCAATTTATGTCGCTAAAACGATTTTCACGGGCGATCGAGCTTTTTTGTATTTTACGACCCTCCTACGGGGAGCTCTTTTTTATAGTTCCCACCTTTGTCATCTGTAACCATCGGTTTCAATTGTTAATTAAAACCAGGTCCACTCGGATGAGCAGCGCTAAAAATATATATATGAACAAGAAAATAAAAAGTAGAATTTTATGTTCAAAGCTCTGCGCAAATCACATAAGCGAATACTCCGCATTGTAAAAATTCGATATCTTTTTACTTTTTACTTTGTAAGTACCTGATTTAAACGCTGAATTTTAAAAATTATTTTTCCGCTAATTAAGTAAAATTAGATTTTTATTATATGTATTTTTTTGGTACAACTCATTACAGCAGGCACTTGAAGCACAGCCGTAACACTTTAAGACTTTTCCAGTATTTAAAAAAAAAATTAAAATTCGAATTAGTTTCGAAATTGCTCTATCTCGTGCCTGCTCGCGCGAACAAAAAAAAACGGCGATATTAATCCTGGTCGTTAATATCTCAGATTAGGCGCTCAGGACAAGAGGCGCGCGGTTAATTGTATCAATTAAGAGCTAAAGAGCACGGGGTATTGCGTGGTTTTAATCGAAAACCACCTAGTTATCGCGGATTCGTGGCTCTTACGAGGCTGTAATTACGAGGCGGCCGGGTTTCGTGCGCCGATTAATACGCGCCCACTGCGAGAAATCGAATATCTTCCCCTTTCGGCCCTCGCTGCATGCGCGATGCTTTCTGACTACCCTTGTTGAATTATCCCTCGCTCACAATCTTGTAGTTTTACAAATCAGCGACGTAATTCCATACATTGTTTATTTATTCATTTATTTTTTTCATAATTCAGTATTCAAATGAACAAATTTTAATAAATTCTTCGAAAATACACTTTTTAAGTGCACATAAGAATACTATTAAGTAGGCATTTATTTCCTTGGTTTGTCAATGCACATATATTTATGAAAAGATAGCGAACGAAAATTCAAAATAAAGCTTGACGCAGTGAAATAAACTTTGGAAAATTACGTGTCTGCTTTATGCAGTTTTTTGTTCGTCCACGCGTCGATGTAGTCGAAGCATCCTTTACCGAAAAAGAATCGAGGTCGAACGCGTACGGCGAGGCTATGATTGATTGCCCGGCATTACCCAAAGCTGGCGATCCCGCTTCGAAATTACTTTGGCAATTTGCATCGTCTGCTGTCGGGGTGCCGGCTGGTGGTCAGCCGCGCAATTGTCGCGATTTTTGCCGATATTTACAGCGCCTTCGAATTCTCTCCTCATTTTTTTTTTGCATTTCTTATTGTCTCTTCTTTATTTTGATGGATGTGCAATTAATTACGAAACAGTTTTACATTTCTTTTTTGGTATTTTGGTCTAATCCTTCTTTGATAATTATTAATTTAATCCAGTTGTGATGTTTAATTTATTTTTTAAACAGTATTAAAATTAAATGCATAAAATACTACTCTTACGGCTATCTTTGTTCAGTGTATTCATAAGAGATTCTCACACATTTGATGGAGGAGTGCATAAAACAAATTTGCGCATGATTGATTTCATATATCGTTTTATACAGAACTTAAGCTATATTTTTCTTGTAAATTATTTATTTATTTTATTTTATTTTTTGTAACCTTACAGAACCATGTAGACAATCATTTATTTCTTTTGACTTTTTTTATCAATTCATACAAGAATTTTCGGCTATTCAGCACTTGAATAAAATAGACCATTTTACACGCATGTATAAAGCAGAAGATTCATTCTCCAAGAATCAAGAAAATTGAATTCCATATACATAGACGCATACAAACGTACATACACAAGCATTTTCTTCTTTCTTAAATCACAACCGTGCAGTATAAAACAAATATCTTCTTTCAAGAAATTATTTGATTGAACTCGATTGAAAAGAAGACAATTTTTTCTTGAAACAGGAAATTAGCTTACGCCCTTACGTCAGCAATAGTACATTACTTTACTAGGGACGAACGTGGATCATTCGTCCCGGCGGAGTGATTGCCCCCCGAGGCGAAGCCGAGAGGGTCAATTCGCCGGGAATGATGATCCACGTTCGTCCCGTGTAATGTATACTATTTTTCTTCCTAATGGGACGAAAATTCGCGACCAATTTGTAATTGCTAGTCGAAAACGTGCAAGGCACGCAGAGTTCGTCTGCTTTGTAGCCGTCGCCATGTTTCCTTTCCTCCCTGCGGCCTAATCTATGTATCTGGGGCATTTGCTTCGCTCCAGTTGGCAGCATGGCAGCATTGAACGCGCGATACTCAAAAGTGAAATTTGGTCACTTGAATTACGCTGATGACGAGCGAGTGGTATTTAGCATCCGCTAACATTTACGACCCTAGCGAAGCAAGGGTTGTTGGTTAGCGGATGCTAAAAAACCGTGAGCGAAAAGGCAAACAATTGCGGCGCGGCCGAAACCCGAAGCGACGCGGACCAGCTGACGCCGCCACCATATTGGCCCTCGCCGCACACCACGTCACGACGGCTTGGTGCTCGAGGCCAAGAACACACTGCACGAACACAACGCATGCACACTTTCATACGACACTTGCATCCGCGACACCTAACACCCATGGCGAAATGCTCACCGGGAGATACGACGCGAATAAAGAAGCGGCAACGAGAACGCGGGCAGCGAGCGTGTGTACATTTGGCCGATGGAGCGAGAGAGACGGATAGGCGCCGGCGCTCGGACGCGCGAGTGAGACAGAACACATGCGCGTGCGCTCAAGTAGGGAGCAAAGATTTTCGCCGCTCGGACGTGCGAGTGAGAGCGAGTATGCGCGGAGTCTCGGAGGTGCGAGTGAGACAGAACGCGCGCGCGCGGGCCAGCAGTGCTAAGCAAAACATTTTTGCCGGATGTTAGCTGACTTCAGAGTCATAGGAAATTCATATGCACTTGGACGCTCTGAAGTCAGCTAACATCCGGCAAAAATTTTTTGCGTAGCACCGCTGGCGCGGGCGCTCAAGCATTTAGCAGGGAGCAAGTATTTTCGGCCACTAGGTGGCGCTAGGTGACGCGCAATACGGGAGGGAACACCGACTTTCGTTCCGAAAAACGGGGACTAATCTCGAATTTTCGTCCCTATAGGAAGAAAAATAATTCTCTTATAGACTACCTATCGATAAAATAATTCAATTAATTTCCAGTTTATACCAGATTATCCCGAACTTCCAGGGATCACTATTAATCAAGTCAAATTTCATTCGATTCATTTCCAACTACAGATCCACAATTTCCCGGCTAAAACGCCCGACAGCCCAGGAAAACATCAGCCGCGCGACGAATAAATTGGATTCGCGCCCGCCGCGCTCGCGTCAACCGTCGAGTGGGGCATTCGTCGAAATCCCCAAATCTCGCGACCTCAAAGCGGGGGGGTGTCGTTTTGCCGTGGAATCGCGACAATCCGTGCGGGGGCAGCTGCCAGCCTTATACAAAAGCTGTAGGGCAATATCGCCGGGGTCCGAGCGCGCGGCCGCTCATTGTGCGGAACGCTCGCGTAATCCCCCCTGACAAATGACGGCGCGCGGAGGCCCCGAAGTATGCGCGCACGCGCGAATCGAATTCACCTTGCGCCCGCGGCCTCGTAATTCATGCCGGGGCAAGCTGCTCCCCCCCTACCACAATCGCGCAATAATGACCCCCAAGGCTCCGATCCGAGAATCCCGAACAAAGCAACACCGCGACGGGCCTGCCGCTGCCGTCCACTGTGGGATGCACTTTTACGAGCGCTGAGAATGATCTACTAGCTGACGGTGGATCAAATTGCGGAAGGTACTTTTTTTACGGGAAAAGGGATTTTTCTATGGACGCCGAGTCTCCGGTTATAAGTTTTAACTAGGTTTTTGGTAGGAATAATCAGAAAATTTATTATGATACTCACAATCAATTTTTAGCCAACCGCAAAATGAATGTTATTAAATGTCATTAAGTATGCAATCATCATAATTAGAGTAGATGTATTATTATTGCCTATATGTGAAATTATAAAACACAATAATTATTGAAAATCAACCTAAATGATAATTTACGATAATATGATGATAATATGAGTAATATTCATTTATATCCGCATACTAAATTGATTTTGTGTTTCGAAAATAGCAGACTATGAACATTGCGAATGATGGTTATAGATTTTCCTAGGTTTGAACAATGTAATAAAAGTAATTACCTTGATTTGAATAGCATTTAATAAAACGGTTATTGCAATAAAAACAAATTAAATTTTCTGAATTAGTCAAACTTTTTGTTGAGTTGATTAGCAAATCGTTTTAGCAATCTATGTTTCAAATTAATTTGTCTCCTTGTTTAGACTATTTCATTTTTTTTCTTCTATCTACCGATATATCTAACTCGATTAATATGAATGATTGCTTATGCTTATTGCAAGGGACGTTTTTTGAATGCAGGGTATGTTACGAA
>JAXIUT010018578.1:0-19421 GCA_035586675.1 Eurytoma californica | reverse complement strand
TTAAAATTTTACGACGTGCAACCCCCCCCCCCCCCCCCCCCGTCCACGGTGTTAGTCCGCTGGCCGTTAATTAAGGAAAATTGCTCGTTTCGCTCTTACCCTCCCACTTTTTCTCTTTTATATCACGAACGCGGGTCCGCCGTTGAATAGAGCGACGGCGGAGGAGGAAAAAGTACGCGGGCGAGCCAGAAATATGAAGCCACTAAAAAAGCGGCGTAAAGTCCTACGCGGCGGGGTTTCCAATAAAAAAGTTGCCGCGCGCGAGCGATAAGTGGCCCGGCGAGTGCACGCGAATCCCGGGAACTTCGGAGCGACGGCCCGGAACAATGACTCGGCCGTCGAATCCTTAACGCGGCGCGGCAACGCGGAGGGATCATCATCGCGCGAGCGCGGCTCTCTCGGTCATTATCGGTGTGCACCCCTCAACTGCCTATCCGCGATTGCGCGCATTATTTCTCCCTCTCCCCGTCCTTTCTCCCGCGGTGTATCATTAAAGGCGCATTGTATCCGCGACAATCAGCCGGGCTTTGTTGTCGCCCCGCCATCTTTCTTTCCTTCGGTTGCCGGCGCTACAATGGCCGCGGCACGATTTGCGCTCTTTTCTCGCATTTCTCCCAACGAGGCGCGCGAGATCTTCCTTTTAATCAGCCGCAACGCTCGGAGATGTCGTCTGCAGTTACTCGGGGGGATCGATATAAGGTGTACGTGACGTGCCTCGTGAAAATGCCCGTCCAAAGAGCCGCGAGCAAACGTTACGCTCGACTTCTCGTGCAATTTTTCTAAGAGGCCGCGGTGTGCATGCGCGCCACGAAGAGCGAGAGAAAAATGCATAAACATTGCATTGGAATTGATAGGCATTAACCGCTTCCGCGTCTCTTTTTTTTCCGCGTCAATAATCAAAGGCGTTCGTTTGCTCTTCCGCTCTTTGGTCTCGCCGGCAAGGAGGCGCGTTCGCTGTTCGGCCTAAATTCAGTTGAAAAAAAATATAGTTTACCCCCTTTACGTCTCACCTTTGCAGTCAAACCAACAATTTTTCGACCATCAAAGTCAAAGTGGAAAGGCTACTCTTCCGCGTCTTTTCCGAACACAAAAAGAGTCTGCGGAGACTGAGCCGGAAGGAGAGAGAGGAAAAGAAGGAAAAAACATCGGCTGACTGGTGTTAAATCGTTTTAGGCTGATAGGTTCAAGGGTCGAGGAGAAAAACGAAGAGCTCTAGATTCGAACTGAACCTGTCCGTCACGATTACATGCTACGGTCATCTATAGTCTTCAGATTACCGCCGGTGCGTGATCTTCGAAGGATACCGTGATTCTCATTTCTCTCGGCGAATAAGAGGATTCGTTTATTTAGCTGTCAAGGCAAAATATAATGCTTGGACAAGATTTTTACATTATTCTATGCCTGAACTTTTAAATTAGTACACATTAATAAATATAAAACGGGTATTATTTTTAGCGTCGTACTTAGAAATACACAGTGCGAATAAAAACACACTTTCCTTATAAATTCTAAAATATAGTTATTTTCTTACTTATTCTCTGTACAAAAAACATACTGTTTAATTTATCCATTTCTCTTTCCAGCAGCTTGAATAGCAAATCCATAAAGTATGGACGATCAATTAAAACGATTTAGCATATTGAGAAAACAAAAGTACCATCGTCGCAGATATGCAAATGAGCAGGCGGCAAGAGATTAAGCGAAATAGTGTTCCGAGTTTGTCTTTCCGGTGAAGTGGGCTACACTCGTGCCGCGGGCTTGCTTTTCCATGCTGCTGTTCGAGAATTCCCGGCGAAAATCCGTGAGCCTTATACCGGCGCGGGGTAGTAAGCCGAGCGAGGCCAGCGCGGCTGCGCCTAATGCCCGCGAGGATCATCCGGCCGAGGGGGGCGCGTCGCTCAACTGCCCAGCGCCGAGCGCCTACCTGTCTGTCCCAGTCACACATTTGCTCCCGTTTAATCGATCGAAAACACTTCCATATCTCTTGACTATAATTAATTGATTGGAGGAGCGTTCTTTTTTTAACACTGTAAATTTCATTAAAGCAAGTTCGGTCAGTCAGTTCAATGGAATCAGTTGTCTCAAAATATATTTTCTGTATTTCTTTTAAGTAGTTTACTTTAAATAATTTAAACAAAATTTATTTTTTGCTTGTTTTCAGTCATTGAATGTACAAAAACTTGAATTAACGCCATTTTTTTAACTATGTAAACAAGTATTTTCATGGTGATTCGTTTTCGGCTTACAATATTTTTAAAATATCATGAGAATAATGCGAAAAATAAGCTTTTTATTTAAAACAAACCAATCATCCGGAATAGTATATTACATAGGAGGATATATTTATTACAATAGGATTTTGCAAGAAAAAACTTGCTACATTTAAATTCTTGGTTTCTGAAATATTGATCCTGTTTCGTTATTGTAAATCAAGAGGCGCGGTAGCGCCTCGAGGCAAGTCTAAATATTACAAGCTCAATAAGCCGATTTTACGAACCACAACAAATCACCGCAGAAATGTCTACTTGGGAAGATTCAAGTTTCAAATTTGATTGAACAATACTGCTTGGCATTCGTTTTACTTTGAGAAAACGATTCCCAGAACAATCTATTAATGAAAAATTGTGCCATTCCCGGACGAACTCCCAAACGGCCTGGAACGCTTCTTCCAGAAAAGTTTTAACGCGTATTTCGAAGCTATAAAACCCGAACAGTTCCCGCGATCGAATCGTCGGTCGATCATCTGAAGTGTCGAATTAGAGACAAAAATCCGCTGGAACAACAATCGCGGAGGATTTCCTACCCCCCCGCGTTGCCGGCGCTTAAGCACGGAAACGCTCCCGCAGGCGAGACCGGGGCCTCGGGAGACGCTCGGCAATAATTCAGGGACCGACGCGCGCGCGGGGCTGCCCCCCGATGGGGGCGACGCGCGACCGTGAAATATTGATGGACGCGCGCCGCCCGTCTGCCTAATTTTCCGAGAATTCGGGGGACGCCTGAGCGATGCCGCCGCCTCGCCGGTAATGGGCTAATGGGAATGGAGCGTCCGCTCTTTGCACTGCGACGCGCGCCCCTTTCCGCCGATGCATTTTTAAAAGGCAGCGATGCGGCGTTCACTTTCAGAGGCTTGCATAGCGGATGGCACACGGATTTAAAATCGATCCTCTCGATTATGTGGAAGTTGTACTACAGTAGTTTCATACTTACGGAGCTTATCGTAACTGAAATAAAGTAGACTGAGGTCGCTCAATTTTTAGTAGTGTCTTTTTTTTTTTTGTTAAAAAAAGGAATGCAATTAGTTTTCGTAATGCCTGCTGATTTCGCTAAGTGCAAAAAGGAAAAGCCTTAAAGAGAGAGAAGGTTTAATCCGAAGGTGATCGCTTTAGTCGCCTTACTTTTGGGCTAAATGCGAACATGATACTTTAAAAAAAGTCCTCTTTTTTTAAGAAAAATATTGTTTTAGCAAAGAACTGAATCGATTACGGTTAGTACAGACATAGATACGCGATGTCTGACCATAGTCAGGTTGTACTACTTAATTTTAAATACAGATTTAATTATTTTACTGTTCTTCGCATATGAAAATACCATCAATTGTTATAAAATGATTTAAAAATAATTATTGTAATTTATATTTATAAACAATAAAAAACATTCACTAAAATATAATCATATAATTAATCGCGTACATAATCACAATAACATACACATATACAATCTCGACACACTCTTTTCCTCAAAATACAAACGTCAGCATAAACAAATGGACATTTTAAGTAGTAGCTCGTAAAAAATCACAGGCTAAGCCTGGAGGGACAAGGAACGGTCAGTCGAGCGAGCCGGTTGTAGCCCGGAAGATGGGGCTACTTCGCTGCGCCGTCCATGGTTACAAATTTAATCTACTAAATACCAGCAGTTTCGGCCGTCATAAGGGAATAACTGGGGGGATCCGCACTAGGCTGAATCGCCGATAGCCCTAATGTCAGTGCTTGCGCCCGGGGGGACGGGGGGAGGGCACGGGAAACGGAGCTGATGTATTACTTCCAATTAGCAGTGTGATACGCAGCTGCACACGCACAGTATGCGTTATTAGGCCGTGGCAATTGCGCTACATTCAGATTTCGACTTCGATTGGTCGATTGGTCTCCGCCTGAC
The DNA here is from genome assembly GCA_035586675.1 of Eurytoma californica. Lineage (NCBI taxonomy): Eukaryota > Metazoa > Arthropoda > Insecta > Hymenoptera > Eurytomidae > Eurytoma > Eurytoma californica. Next base: position 15,266 of record JAXIUT010018578.1, on the reverse strand, counting down.
CGCTTGTTTTAGTTCCTCTTTTCGGATAAAAGATACTTATTTTGATTAAGAATAGTGATATAAAGAATTACTTTTGTTAATAATAGTAATATTAAACAATAATAGAAGAATTCGTTTTTTACATTTATATTATACGACGATTTTTGTATGCTTATAAGATTAATAAGGGACTTGCGGAAATAAGTGAAAAATGTCTTTCAATTGCGGGACCAGGATTACTCTTTAAACATCAGCGAATACTTTTTGAGTATATCTGTATCTAACACTGAGTTTCAGTTTACAACTAATCGCCTAAAGCGATTTAACGCTCTTTCGATGAGAGTAACTAACGCGACTCAAGTGGGAGCTTTTAAAACCGCGCTGCTCCCTGTTTTTTGTAACTTTTTTTCCTATATTTTCTTACAATCTGGTTTTAAATCGTGTAAGGAATAAGTAAACAAATAAAGAATTTACTTTATATATTGACGGGTGGATTAGTTAGTAACAGTCAGATCAATAAAAAGATTGCGAGACTTTACTTCTTTAAAGCTCAGCTTTATTTAATAGTGGTTATACTTTATGGACTACAATAAAGATTAATCCTTGACCGTTTTATATTTGTATCGCTAACAAAACAACAGTTTTTTGCCTAACCCGTTTCAATTCATCGGTGTGAGTGTTACAGCGAACAAAGTCAATACGCCGCGACAACTTTCGGACCCGTAATTTTGCGACATCGCGACGCCACTCGCCTTTTCCAAAGGATTCGTATCCCCTTTAAGCCCCGCGCCAATTGGAGTTTTATTTTTCGCCTCCGCGCGTAACAAATGGAAAAAGTAATTTAAGCCCGGGAGGGGGGGGGGGCGAGGTGAGAGATTACTCCGAAGTTTAGTCCGGCCTGAAGGGGTGGGGTGCGAGATTCGCGAGGAATCCGTGCCGTGATCGCGGCGCATTTGAATAAACGCGGAGCAACAGCGATAATCGCAGTTAATTTGGCAAATACTTTCGCGCGCAATTTCACTCGGTCTCTCGATAGAAATCTTTTAACTGCCGGCGACTTAAGCGCGCGGGGATATTTACCGGCGGCTGAAGCGTCGGTGGCACGGGCAGGAGGGGGGGGATAAGTGAGAATTGCAGTCGTTCGCGATAAGAAATTGTTTACGGCCCCGCTGGAGATGCGCACTGGAGCGGGAGAAAATTTCAATCGATTTTTCCTATACAACGCCACCTCCTGCCAAGCGCATTGTTTCTTTTGAGGCGCTTAATGTCTCTCCGCGTCGATCGACTCGTCGCTCCAGCACTCCACTATATAGGCTTCGCCTATTTTCACCGGTAGCTTCTGCATTTATACCGAAAAATCAATTAAGAACAGTTAATTTATCAAAATCAAAACTTTTCAATTTTAAACACTTCAAAATTAACCTGCCGCGAAAGCCTAATATCCAATTTTGGCAAGCATAAAATACTTAAAATTTTAATCCAACACTTTTCAGAAGAGAAATAGAAATTCTAAAAGCTGCGAAGCTACTGTCCCCGTATAGTTGCCACGTAATGTCGAGTCGTTGCAAAGTGTTCGTTCGACAGTTCGCAAGCCTGCCAGGATTTGTGCGTGACTCCTTCTGGCACGGTCACAGCAATCGCGCGGGGTGCAATATCCTCCGGCGGAAGTTCGTTTTCTACTTAAACTTGTTTTGCCTATGCCTGAAAAAAAAGACACTGAGGGCTTCTCCCGCCGAGTTGGCACATAGCTTGCCTCCCTCCTCCCTGTTAGAACTGGACCGAGTTGTGAAAGTTTCATGGACGATCAGACTACTCGATTAAACTTGGTGGAAATTGCTGAATTTTACAGTTTGTTGAAATTCTGACGGGATATTAATTAATGCAACTAATTTTTATTCATAAGAGTAATTGCGATATATAATTGCAGCTTCAGCTTTGAGAATTAAGCAGTAATGGTTAAGAAAAATATTGATTGTTTCAACAAATTTTCAAAGCAAGTTACATTGAATTAAAATCTCTAATTTTTGCAAACGAAGCTTACTTAAATTTTGTAATTTTGAACCTTGCAAAATACAGAATTTTACTAAGATTAATTCATAAGAGTAATTTCGATGAATAATTGCAGCTTCCGCTTTGTGGATAAATCAGGAATGGTACACTGAGAAAATAGGTTAGGAAAAATTACTATTTTTTTCGTAAGAAGGCGATCTACTCGATCTAGTAACGATGTTTACTAAACTCGTAACAATTTTTACTAAACTAGTAGCAATTTTTACTAAATTTTAGCAATTTTTATTTAAACTTCTGTAATATCTCATAGAAGTATAATAATAATTATGAAAAGTTTAGTAATCTTTTTTTTATGGTCAAGTAGGTCGCCCTTTTAAAAGAAAAATAGTAATTTTTACTAATCCTTTTTCTTAGTGTAGAGGAAAATGTTGGTTACATTAAAAATTTATAAAAGCGCATTGCTTCTTATTCCAAATGAAGCTTATATAAATTTTTTGATTTTGGACCTTGAAAAACGTTTTCAAGCTCGTTTAATTCATCGAAGAAGAAATGCTGGCGAACGATAATCGAATTGCTTCAGTTTCCCCCTTTAAAAAAAATCTACCGAATAGAAATGCCAAATAATAAAGCCAAGCACCCCAATCTCGCGTGACCCGCCATCAGCCTGATATTTGTTTTATAAGGGACGGGGGTAAAGTTTGATTGAATTCGTCGGTAGTGAATTTAAAAGGACGAACCCGAGTTAATTAAAGCGGGGTAAAGCGCTCAGCAAGCCTAGAGGAATCCGCTCACTACCTCCTCCCCCGCGTCGAGCTTCTTTCCGCCGCGGGTGTGCAGCCTTCCCAGGATACATTCTTGCGTAGACTCCATACCGCGCCAACGACGCCTCCTCCGCTCGCAAAGACAAGTGCAGTCGCCGCGCAAACACCGAGAAAAGAGACGGGGCGGTCTGGCAACCGACCGGGAGTGCAAAATACGGGTGGGGATGTTGTAGTTGGCGCGGTGCGTGCCGGGAATACCCGCGGCGGGTATCACTCCAAGGAGAATAAAAGTATCCCGCTGGCTGGATTTATGCGAGGTATTTGTTTTCGCAGTTCCCCCCTCGCGGGAGCCGCTGGCGGGGACTCGCTCGGTTTTGCGGAAAAGCGAATTTAAGGAGATTGCTAGCCTCCTCGCGCCCTGCATTAAAGAGGCGGCCGCGAACGTAAGCGCAAAGGGGCTTGTTTGTAAAAGTTATACGGGGGGCGCGCGCGCTTGAGCGGGGAAACGTTCGTTTGCTCAGCGAGCTGGTTCCGCCGGTTACTGCAACTTTTATGGTGTATATACCTCCCGTTGAAGGATTCGCACGTTGAACGCTTTATGCGGGATTAAATAAAATTTATTGCACGGGTGTTTCAAGTTCGTAGGTAGAATGTTAAATACACCTTAAAAAAATACGTTTTGCGGCTTGAAATTTTACGTTTGGACGTGAAATCTACTGTTTTCGTGATTATTTCGGAAACTCGATGCTAATGTAATTGGTTTTTTTATCAAACATTTTCAAGTGAATTATCAGTTTTACCAGAAAAAAAATAGCTTCCTCCAAAACAATTTATTCTTCCTATCATAATTGATACGGAATAAGATTTTGCAGCAATTATAAATCTATTTTATTACAAGTTAAAACGATCCTTAAAGTAAAAAAACATCACGTTTTTATCTTTAATATTGCTTATTAATAAAATGTGTGTAAACATAAAAGAAAAAATTGATAAAAACTTTAGAAAAGTTTTGATGCACCACTTATTTTCAAAAAACAAACATTTGAAGCCCAAGATCCTGAAATTCACACACCCACACACACGCACATACACACTCAGCTGCAGACATTTCCTAAAAATAGCATAAATCGATTGAAATACGTTAAAAAAAAACTTCCATTGGGTTATCTCGAAACTTTTTTTCATCACGATAACAACACTTCCTCTACGAAGAAGCTAAAGTATCCCAAACGAATGAAATGTAGTAAATACTAATCTTTTAAATTTTTAAAAGGAAATAAGTAACTTAAAATCATGTTCTAAAATGCCATTGTGTGCCAATTGACTCCCGTTAAAAACAAATGCATCCGATCGCCTGCGTAGTACACCTCGCCAATCTCCGGGTCTAGCCAAAAGAGACGACCGGGGCGAAGCTGCTCTCCCGTTTTATTTCGACGCGAAGATCTGCTTCGCCGTATGCCGCTCGAAAGAAAAAAAAAATGACGCGCTTCGAGTGGACCGCGACGACGAATCGATAGTCCGGCGCGCGTGTCTTCGCGCGAGCCGCCGCATGGGAGAATGTAGTTTTGGAAAATCGCGGCCGAGTGATTTACGCCCGCATAAATTCACGGGGCCGCCGCGCCGCGATTTAGATGTAAGGAGAGATTTCGAGATTTATCGATACGACCGCGCGCGCGCGAATAAATTTCTCGATCGTGATTCTTTACACGGACGGATGCTGCGGAAGAATAAATCTTGCGGACCCGGCAAGAAAGCTTTGGTTAATATTCTTCTTTGCATGCGAGACTTTTTTTCTTAACGTAGCGTGCTACGGTGCGTCGTTCGGCGTTGAAGGCGAAGTGCCGGCGATTAAGATCTTAGAGATGGGGCTCGTGTCGGGAATTTGAATTTTATTTTGTAACAATAAGTGTCGCTTGTTTTTTCAGGCGAATCACCTTGAAGTTAGGTCGGATTTATTCGGAGGTAAAGGGACTAAAATTAGAGCTTTAACGTTTTTAAAAGGATTCGCATTCGAGCTAAAATCTCCTCATCCTTCAATTTCGGAAATTTTTTTTAAATTAGAAACTTTTTTCCAGCTCGAAAATTAACTTCATTTACTTTCTAGAAATGACTCAACTCGAGTAGAAATTCAATAAAGTTCTAATTTTAAATTTAAAATTAGCTTATACCCCCAGCCTTCAGAGCAATCTATTTGAATACGTAATATCATCATTTAAAAAGCTACGTGCACGGATATATTCATTATAGAAAAAGCAGTTCGCGGGCAATAGATTTTTCCTCGCGAAGCTTCAATCTCACTTTAGCTGCTGAGATCGCGCAAAAGATGCCGTTCTCCGGCTCGTGCTCATGAAGGGCTATCGAAAGGAGAATAGCGCGGAGCGAGCTAGGGCTGGAGTGTGGCGCTCCGGAGGAGCCGATATGGTTAATTGGGCCGCGTGCGAATTAGCCCGACCGAGTGGAAGTACCGCGCCAAGCGAATACCATTATCGGTGGCGGCAGCCGCTTCGTTTGGACGGACTTATCGCGCCCGTGAAACATAGCTCCGCCCGCTCCATTCAGGAGTCGACGACTCGCTTCTGCACCCGCTGCCCTTTGGAGCGTCGACTCCTGCACTGCCCGCTGTTAGAAGGCGAAAAGGCAGTGCCCGACACTGGCTTCTCCTTGTGGACCATTTTGAACCTAATGACAAGGTTGTTTGAAAATTGCAGGGTTTTGGGTTGTTTGGACGAAACGTTAGTGACGTTAGATATTTTAGTTAGTTAGAATTTTAATTAAGATAATAAAATAGGAATCGATGACTGTTCAGTTTTTCAACTGAAAAAAAGAATGAAATTTTTTCAGTAAAATAAGTTACGTCATCATATTTATTAAAATTCAGTGGTCACTTTGGTAAGATCCAACTGTTTGTCGCACGCACAAGTAATCAGTGTACCCAGCTCGATGTTCAAGTCACTAGTAAAAGCAAAGTTTAAAAAGTGTATAGAAAAAGACTAGCCGCATAAAAGAAATGATACCATGTGGTTCGCTTCTAACACAATACACTTTCGATTGCTGATAATAGCAGCGGAATTAAATTTCGATACGACGGGGATGGAAGGGGGCAATTAAAAAACTGTGAAGAGTCACTCGATGGTTGCAAGACAAACCATCGATGTCCCGCCGGGACGGCCCCTGCGTCGTTTATGCCTTTTTCCGCTGCTTTCCGACCACGACCACATACTCCTTTTATTACCACTGCGCCGCGTCCCTTTTACTTCTCCCCTTCTCCCCTTTTTTGCGAGACGTTCGAACGAACGGATCGAGATGAAGAGAGTACCGAGGCTCTCCAATTAATGAGTCGAAGGGCATCGCCTAGATGCAATTTGGCTTTTTTCTTTCGTTTTCGTCAAACGGTTCGATCGATTAAAACATGTTTCTACGGATTAAAACTAATATATTTCATCTCAGTTATCTTTCTTCTTAGATTATTTATCTTACGTAATAATTACGCCGAAAATGTACAGTTGCTTTTCATTCAATTTTCCAGTATTAAGCGTTTAATAATGTTCGATTGTTGGACGATCCTACTTTGCGAGGTAAATTTTAATTAGCTGTAATGCGCTTTGCCTTTAAAACTACTAATGACAAAGCAGCGCCCGTAACATTTCCCGGCCCCGCACGCAGTGGTAAAACTAACAACTGAAATTTAATTAACTTTGGAGTTAAGACACCTGCGCGTGCTCCTGCGAAATTAAACAGGAACGCGAACTCGACGATCGACATTCCGCAATCATGCCGTTACTTCTGAAATTACTAAGATTTTATCAAATCCGATTAGATCGGATTAGATTAAATTGAAACGGGTTCCACGCGTCCCCGGTCGGCTTCTTCGTCGCATGGCGTTAAATTGATCTAGAATAATAAACACGATTTAATTGTCGAAGACCTACACAGAAATGTAATTTCATTAATTTTAAAAATTTCAAATCAAATTATAACAATAAATTTGATTGTTTTTTTATGCATCGATAAGACAATATTTGCAATATTTTCCTCAATACGTTCCAAAAGTTTTTAAAAATTTAATTGAGTCATTTCTATTTTAATATCAGTCAGTATTTATAGTTTTCTTATCTCAACAGCAATTCGATTATTAAATTGGGTACTTCGGAAGTATAGTTCCGTTCATTTCTAGACTATAATGCTACTTAATTGCATTAGCCTAAAAATGAATTAGATACAGATTTCAAAGTACCGCAAAGTTTCGACGATATGCCCATAGACGTAAGCTGTTGTGGACTCGTCAATGAACAAACAGGACTAGGCAACCTCCAGGAGCCGCCAGACTCACTTAAACGACTCTGCGTGCGAGCCACGACGATCGAGTTAAAAGCTCGCCGGGACGCACCCACACAGAGCTGCTCGCGGAGTTACTTGGCCGGGTGGTGCGCTGGCACGTATCGCGAGCAAACTTCGTTTAAGAACATAATTCATGAGGTGCGCGGATGAAGCTAATTTAGCAAGTTACCCCCTCGGTATATACACCCTGCGACCCATCCCCCCGGTCTCGTCGTCGCCCTTCTTTAATCCGCCCGTTATTACGCCAAGTTGAGAAGTCGGTATTAGGTGTAACGGCCCGCGGCCAATTTCGCGGTCGACTAAAGAGTAAAAGATTCATAAAACACGTTGTCTTTCCCCCTTTCCAATTTTTTCGGTCGATTCCTTTTTTTTCGTTCGCTTGAATAAATCACGCAGGTTCCGACGGTGCTTGATGCCAGCTCCTTGTATGATTTATGCGGAGAGGAAGGCGCGCGCTCCGCAATGCAAATGAGCGCGATTTACGTTCTTCTTAATTTGTTGCATTTAACCCGCGGCTGCGGATATTCCTTTGCGCGCCGTTTAATACGAGCAGCTCTTCCGAGTCTTGTCTGCTTATACGCGGGTAAATTAATTTCCACTTCGCGTAAAATGATGATTGTCTTTTTGATCTTTGAGATTACTAGAATTATAGTTAATTGGTCGTTATTTATGCTAAATCTGATCGTTTTATTTGGAAGGTTTTACTTTGAAGCTATTTATTTAAGTGACGACTTGGTTAAATTATTTATTGCTTTTTTTTAAATGTGGAATTTGTTTTTTCAATTTTTATTATCATTTTCGACGATAAAAAAGTACATTAGCGAGTGTAACACAGCAGGTGTTCAAACGATGATGTATTATCTGCGGTTATCGGGTGCGGTGGCGAGCACACGTGTGGCCCCTCCCCAGGGATAATTGCGCAAACATTGAGGCTTCCGCGCGATTTTCGCCGCTCCTAAATGTAGCAGTCCGTTTTTCTTCTTTTATTCGATTCACTTAATCGCTTGCCTAACAAACAGAATTATGCGTTCGTAATATAAATATCTTTTTACAAATTGGGGAGATAAAAGGAAGATAAACACGCCAAAGAACTGAAGTAATCGTTTAATTAGAAAATTTACAAGGATAATTTGCAGTTTAATAATAAAATTAATTTTCCCGCTTCACCTGTCTCTATTAATCTCAGTTTTTGAAGATGCAGGGAAGCACAGAGTACAATTTAAATTTCATAAAGTTGCTTAGAGACGCGGAGTATTAAATTTTCATTACACTAGCTTGGATTCTGCTTCGAGGAAGCAAGAAGTTAACCATCTTCTTAAGTATAAATTTCAAGTCAAGTGTAGCTTTGCTTAGAATACATTATTACTAAATGAAAATTTAATTACATTCTTTTTTAAGAATCTAGTGAAATGCGCTCTAATTAATTAAATTTATACAGTAGAGAAAGTAATAATATTTAAAATTTAATTCTGCGTACTACATCAAACACGTTAATAAGGTGTTTGAGTACAAATAATATTCCACATTCAATTAGGTCATAATGAATGGCAATTAGTACTATTATTTCTCGACAAGTTGATAATGCAGTAATCGTCTAATACAATACGGCAGGAGTATATCGAGTGTCTCGGTAACGATTATCATTATTATAAACCATTAACGTAGGTTTAGCCAATTATTAGTAATCGTCTAATACAATACGGCAGAAGTATATCGAGTGTCCCGGTAACGATTATCATTATTATAAACCATTAACGTAGGTTTAGCCATTGACGAGAATCGCTAAATCCAACGTACCTTATTCCACGGAATGAGTAAAGCGCGACGTGATTAAAAAAATGTGACACCCGCTCCTGCCGCAAAGTAATCTAAGCGTTTCATTATACGGGTTAAACGTTGGCTCGTCTGGAGAAATTATTCTCCGGCCTCTCGCATTTTTGCAGTCGGCATCCTAGGAAAAAGCGGGGCGCAGCGAGGCGGAACAAAGGCTTAAAAAAAGGATGCCGTCTCGGGCTCTCCCGCGCAGCCGACTTCTCTGAAAAGCTCGGCTCGCCCCTCGTTAAACAGCGGCGGGGGTTCAGGAGGTGCTGGGATCGACTCGCGCACGCGCCGCAACCCAATTGCGCCGGACCCGCGAAAAAGTCATCGTCGGGAAACACCGACCGTTAGATAGGTTATCAGGTTAATCCTCGTTTATAGCTACAATTTTGGACCGCCCATCTGCGGCGGTCTTTAGTTTAGTAGCACCGCGCGATCGGAATCAAGGGATGTAACTACGCGCTTGAGTATGAATAAATAAAGTTCGTAAAAACAAGTCAACACTTTGATGATTAAGGCGTAGATTATAATTATTTGACCTTAAGTACTGTTTGTGCATACATTTAAATTTAAGGTCGGGGTAACTAATGACCATTTTTGGAGGTGCATTCCAACTAGATTTTTCAACTTTTTCTACGCGTCAAATCAGTTTGCAACTTTATTCCTTTATCGCTAGAAACTATTCATCAGACTTTTTAATTAACTTTAATTTGCTGCTGGAAATGATAAAATTTTTTTTTAATTAAAATTCTGACAGCGTTGTGCAAATGTCTTCAAAATTAGTAACCGGTAAATTTTGATAGTCTCATTGAAATAAATTTTTGATAATTCTTGCTAGTATGAGGAAAAAAAGACGAAGGCAAAATTATGCAAGCACTGCAGTGCAGAATCAGTACTTTATCGAATTAACTTACGCGATGGCGATAGACCGCTAATCGATTCCTTCACACGCTTTGTAAACACCAGGAATCGACGAGCTATACTTGAATAGACATCCAAATGAGTTTTCGTAGGAAAATTGGCGTCAGTTTCTACGAGCAAGTGTTGCTGATTGCATCGGTGGTTCAAAATATAACATCGCTAACTTATTGATATTGTATTGCATTGTCGAGATAATTTTGGATCCGATTCGAAGCTCACAAAGTTATTAATTGCGGTTTTCCTTCTATTTAAAGAATATTTTTATTGTATCACGATTGTATTATCATTAAAAAATTTAATATTAGGATTACATTATCATGAAAAAAAATTTTCACATCTCGCATTGCAAGTGCGTTTGAGCCGCTTGAATGTCGGGAACTCTACGTTGTAGTTATAAAACAGTGCATGAGAGGAGAGAGAGAGAGAGAGCAGCGGTTCATTGCCGGAACGGTGAAAAAAAAAAAAAAAAAAAAAAAAAAAAAAAAAAAAAAAAAAAAAAAAAAAAAATTGAAACGAGGCTCGAGGTCGAGGCTCAATGAGGAAGGCGCTCGCCTTAAGCCGCTCGGTCTTTCTTTAATCCCTCTCTCGTTCTTCCTCTCTCCCCCCTTCCTTGTAATTTCGCACGTCCTCTGCGTGCGAGTGCGATCAATTCCTCGTCCCCCGCCTCGGGATTCGCCGCTGTTGCGTTTCTCCGCGTCGGTAATGATAATCTAGTACGGTTTTATTTCGAGAAATTAAATTAATTATAGATCCTAGCCACCCTTTTGTTTATCCCTCTACGTGCTCGCTAGTTCGCTACCGACTGAGTACGCTCCCCGCCGCAATCGCGTCTGGCGGTGCCTCGCTTGTTCTACTTAAATCTCATTGTACATACTGATGTTGCAACACTTGCATTCTCGATGCTTCCAATTTACTTTTTAATTTAAACGAGGCAAGTAGAATCTAAATAGTTGAAATCGATTGTAAAATCAAATTTAGATGTTTTTGAATTATTTTTTCATTCATTTAATTTAATTTAAAAAATGTGTACAGAAGAAGTATCAGTACCTCCTGCAATTCCGCCGAATTTTTCTTAGGTTCCCAAAATGCAATTAAACTTTCACTAGAAAAGTTAAGAGCTAATCATCGTGTTGCTCAGTGCAGATTCACATAATTTGAACAATCGTTATCTTTGTTCAACCGAAGGTTGGATTTCGCATGCAGTAATTTATCAGTTTTGAGGTAATACATGCGAAGTTAATTGTTTGTGCACGTACTCCTTTCATAAACAGCTATTACAAACTGAAATCTGATAATTAGTTTTGCAAAACGTATAGTGCCTATGGTTAACGTGTGAAAAAATATATAAAAAAGCGGTTCAAATTCGTTGCTTGCTTTAATAGCGCATTTTGAATTTTCATGGCTTTTCACAGTGAACCGTGCGCATTATCGCTGAATTTTCCAGTCTACTTAACTTTTCTGCTGTTATATATTAACCTTTACCGCGTACATATCGCGCCTCAAATGATTTTTTTTTTTAATTTACTGATTGTTTAATCGCTTTTACGCATCGACATTTATTAAGAATATACAAAATTATTGATTCCTATTTTATAAGAAAAATTACATTTCCTTTTAATTAAGTTAAGATTTATTTCCCAGCGACGAGGACTAATCACTCGGTGATTAAAAGCTGGTAGTAAAAAAGCAGTAACGAATAAGTCCAAAAAAAATAAGGCGCTTATCCCTTCTTTCTAGTTCTCTTTTTTGCGCGTGACGGTTTCGGTTACTATCCATTATCGGGAGTGCATCCGGTGCGCGCGTCTCGCAAAAGCTCGCAACCAAATGGAATTTTCGCGCAGTAGGGGGGACAAAAAAATGTTCGCTCCGCATATCGCCCCCTTCCCCTTCCCAAATTCGCTCATTACGTAACGCGACAAAGATGAATGACGCAAGAGGCAGCGATCGAGTTGCTTTTAATCGGCCGAAACTTCCGGTGAACCCGAGACGCCGTTCGCCCGTTGGCTTCCTAAACGCCAACTGGCGTTACAGGCCGGCTCGAAAAAGCCGGATCTAGTTTGAAGCGTGCAGCTGCAGCATGATTTAACGCGTCCCCTTTCGACGCAGCATCCGCGCCGGTAGAGGTAATTACGGCGATGGGTCTGTGCGCATTCGAAGTCGCGAGTGTCTGTGGGTTCGGTCTCGAGGCCGTGCGGCCCCGCCGAATTGCCAGGCTGTGCGCAGCCAGCCCGGCGTCGGGATCGCTAATTAAACCGCGGGAATGTGCACCGAGAGGTTGCAGGGCCTCGGCGCCGCGCTGAAAGGATTATCCCTGGGATCTCAAGGAGCTGGAAAAAAGGGTCGAGATGGGAGGTGAAGCGGTCAATTAATCAGGAGAGGCGGGAGGAGAGCTGAGCGCCTGTTCGAGACAGCGGGGTGGCGGTGTAATTATCGCGATAAACCCACTTGAAGCCCCGCTCCCGGCTAACTCGCTGCGGAGCTCCACTCGCTCGAGCACTGCGTCGATGTTGTATATTTCTACGCACGCACCAGATATATGTTCTGGTGCACGATTTTCCGCTTTGAAATTAAACGACTTGATAATGCGCCTGATGAGGAGGAAGGAACTACTAAGTGAGGAAAAGACACAAAGATTATGCATGCGAGTTTTTCAATTTCGAGAATCGAAGGACGAGAGAGGCGGTAGAGCTGATAAGCAAAATAAAATAGGACACTTTTCCTTCGTATTGCGTTCAGTCATCGATCGCTTACTCAATAACAAAGAACTTATTAAACTTCACTGCAGTAAATACCACCTTATTGAGGTTCCATTAAAAATAAGCAGGTATTATTTTTAAGATTTTTAAGTTTTATCAAGCGGAGCGGAATAAAGAGTAGAAACGCGAGGCAAACGCAAACGAGGATGCGCATGTGCGGGTGTTTGCAGGAGTCGGCAATTTCAGGTGTGGTTGAACAGATAGTGTTTGATCAATGAGCAGCAGGAACGGAGAGAGAGAGAGAGAACGAAAGAGAGTGAGGGAGAGAGAGAAAGAGAGAGAGATTGAGGGAGAGAGAGAAAGAGAGATAGATAGATAGATAGATGATCCTTTATTCTGCTTACAGCAAAAAGATAAATTGCATTCATAAATACATTAACAAAAAATAAATTACAATACAATTAAAAAAATTACAACAGTAAATATATATAAATACATCAGTCGAAATCTTCAGTCTTGATTTTGTCAAGGATCAATGCATGACACAATCGTAATTAAATATATAATCATATAAAAAAAATAAAATATAAAATACTATCACAGTCAAAAGTAAATATAATATCACAATATGTATCACGCAAATTATCACTTATTTAGCCAAAAATAAAAAAGGCCAGGTCTGAATAAAATCACAAACTATGAATATCAAAAAAAAGCCCGAAGGGCTCGTCAGTAGCACAAGAAGCACAAGAGAGTGAGGGAGAGAGAGAAAGAGAAAGAGAGAGAGAGAGAGGGAGAGAGAGGGAGAGAGAGAGTGAGGGAGAGGGAGAGAAAGAGAGTCGCCTCTCTCGGCTTGCATTGGTCAGAAGGCGACCAATGACCCGGCAATACGGGAATAAATAGTGAAAGAAAAAAATATCCACAAAATTTTTAATCCGCTTATCGCATTAACCTCTTTGACTTTTATGGGTTTTAAGCGAAAATAAAAAAAAAGAAATAAGTTATGAAGTCATATGTAATCTAAAAAAGTATAATCTTATAAAAAGGGCTGAACTATTAATTTAACGTTATTTAAATGTTCACTGTTACATAATAATTAAAAAAAAACCCATCATACCATTAGTTTTGTTAAATCGACTGCTTAAACTCTAACCGTCTAACAAAGTGACCAAATGCCAAAATACCCCGTGGTTTTTCTCCTCTTCCGTCCAGGTAATCAAACAAAGCCAAATGCAGAGGGCGGAAGATATAGCGCTATACCGTGGTAGAGTGCACGCAGGCAGATATTGGAGAGTGGCCTTCGACGCAAGCGGAATATTAAGGGATCCGCCGGGCCGGGCCTCGAGATAAAACTGACGCGATAAGCTTCGTTGTGTACAGGCGCGCGTAAGCGATGTACGTGCCGTTGCGATAACGTCTCCTTCTAGCCGCGTAACGCCACGAGCGCTCCCAGACTACGATAAATAATATCCCTTTGCCCTCGGCCCCGGCACATATAGGGCTTGTCGAGGGACCGCGGCGAATTTGCCTGTATTATTATTTTTACTGCTCATGCCGGAAGTGGCTTGCATGGCTCGTGGAGAATATTATTTTGCGAAAGTAGCAGCGAGGAAAAGTAATTGCGAACGGATTTTTCCGTTAAAAAAAAATATTTTTAACGAAAGGTTGGTCATGTAGTTGGAACGAAAATCTCGTGTCCAAAGCGAAACTTTGAGATTTGTCGTTGTATTCATGCTACGCTTACGAATTTAATGTTATATGTGCTTTTTTCTCCCGTTTTGTGATTTATTTCTTCGTAATATTACAGGAAATTTGCACAATTTCTTGAGAGGAATTTCATAAGAAATAAAAAGTAATTTGCCGTTTCTTTTATAAGTCAAATTTGATTTGATTTTTATTTCAAAGCAGACTACATATTTACAAGTTTCATTTAATAATTTTTCATTTTGAATTATATAAAAAACGTGCATCGAGTACTATAACTTGATCTAAAGCAGCGCCACGATATTTTTCACCAGAAAATCGTACTCGAGCGACACCCGCAGTTCTCGCTAATTGCTGGAACAAAAATAAAGCGTTAAAGCCACATGGTGATCGTGCGGGCGCCTGAAATACTTTTCCATAATTCAGTGGCGGCCAAAATTCCATCGGCTAACTGAATCATCGCCGCGGGAGTAATTATTCACAGTCCCGCGTGCGTCCCGCAGAAACCCCCACCGGCAAATTCGAATAGCCGGGATTTCCGGACTACCGGGATTACGAAAATAAAAAAAAAGAAAAAGTAATAATAAAAGTGAAATGACGCGTACGATGCTCGCGGGGCGTTTCGCGGTAATGGAATCCGGTGCAGGCATCGACAAAGCTTTGAGGTAGCTTTTTGCGCGTTATTTGTTGCACCGTAATCGGTCATGGCGCGTAATGATCAACGCGTTGTTCCGCGAACCCAGCTTTCCGCCCGAGCGATCGTGATTTATGATAAAAAAAATGGCAGCGGGGGGAGGGGGGAGTATCGAAGTGCCCCCACTGGAGCTGAGACTGGCAGCATTGTTATGTCTGCTTCATTTCGGATGGGATTTACAGTACGTGAAAATTTCGATATCAGAAGTGCTGTTTTGAAGCGAACAACGTTTATATGCAGCTAAAAATTTGTGAAAAATGTCAGTAATCAAAGGACCACGCACACAATACATAGGATTTTGGGTACCCGTCAAATTGGTTCAAACCAATTTTTTTCGATAGTTCT